>JAHWFP010216414.1:0-14401 GCA_023313725.1 Lithobius niger | reverse complement strand
CTTAAGACCACATCAATGCACTAAAAATAAAAACCATTTACAACACCCTCGTTCACTTTCAGACCTTGTAGCAGACAAAACAGTTCAAGTCCAAGCCGACAATACCACTGCTGTTGCTTACATCCGGAAAAAAGGCGGAACCCGCTCCCGACAACTACATCAGATTACGTCAGATATTTTCAAGCTCTGTCAAACTCTCAACACCACCCTCCTGCCTCTGCACATCCCAGGCAACCGGAATGTGATAGCAGATGCCCTTTCTCGCAACAAACCAGCTTTAGGGGAATGGACGCTTAAAGAAATCAATTTGTGAATACCTCTTCATCCTTTGGGGCAAACCTATGATTGACTTACTCGCCACGAGGCACAACGCCAGACTTCCCCAATTCATCAGCCCGGTCCCGGACGAACAAGCCTGCACCGTGGATGCTCTGACCTACCCATGGATGAACCTTTATGCTTATCCCTTCCCTCCACTCAAACTCCTTCCAAACGGTCCTCCTGAGAATAGAATAGAACAGACTCAGGGCCTCTTTCTTCTGATTGCACCGAACTGGCCGTCTGCTCCATGGTTCCCCCAGCTTCTAACATCTTACACCTGCACGGGTGGCTACTATCATCGAACTCATAAAAGGGCAGGAATTTTTGAAGACCTGGCTGCCAGAAGTGCCAGCAAAGCCATTATAGAATCCACAAACAAATTCTACAACAGTCATTGGAAACGGTGGTTTCATTGATGCAACCGAAGGAAGATTAATCTAGTCAATCCCCCTATTCCTGAGCTCCTAGTTTTCTTTACCGACCTTTTCAAGGATGGACTCCAGGCTCCAAAATACTCGTCTATCGCTCAGCCTTGAACTCCGTCTTCAAAGCGGCAGGGAACACACATCTCCTCGAAGATTTTTGCATTTCAACACTGCTGAAAACATTCGAAGTGAAACGTCCCTCAATCCATCACACTTTTCCAGAATGAGACCTCCCCTTAGTACTTGAATCTCTCATGAAGGAACCGTATGAACATCAATCACCTCACGAGGAAAACAGCCTTCTTGACATCTCTTGCCGCAAGCCTACGATGCAGTGAGATGCAAGCCCTTTCATGTGATCCCGTCTATTGCTTCTTCTTCGATAACTGCAAATTCATTCATCTGAGGACTCGTCTGGACTTTCGTGCCAAGACACAGAAACCCTCAGAACATTCGAAACCAATCATCATTCCAGCACTCACAAACATCATTGGCGACGATCCTGAAAGAAAACCCGAAAGAACACCCTGTCCTGTTTGAGCCCTCCGCTGTTATATCAAACGAACAGATGACTTTTGAATGCCGCAAAGGTCGACTTCAACTATTCCTACCATTCTCCAAAGGAACCAACATCACCTTGGCTGCAATGATCGCAAACTGGATCAACAAGGTTATACACAAAGCCTATGATACCAAAACATCAGCTGTACTGACAATAACTTCAGGGTCAGGGCACTTTCAACCTCTTGGGCACAACCAAGTCTCCATTGCGAAAATTCTTCAAGCCGCATCATGGAGAAGCCAAACTGTCTTCACAAGCAGGGCCGGCTCAAGACAATTTGGGGCCCTACGCGGATTCGGTCAATTTGAGGCCCCAAGGTCATACGTGTAGCATTAAAAGCATTTTTCCCCCGACCTTTTCATTCGTGTTTGATTAGGATCATTAACCAATCATTTTTCATGCGGTTCAAGCCAATATCCATTTCACTTTTTTTTTTATTAAAAAAAAATGTGAACCACAGAAATAGTAAATAAAGTTGCAAAAATGACAAATTACAGCCACGAAAACGGGGAAAAAATCGTTACTAACTATAACAGTAAACAATAAACAGACAAAGAAACTAAAAACATACATCCCAAAGGGGGAAAGAAAAGTAAAAGAAAAAAATATGGTAGAGCAGAAGGGGGGGGGGGGGGGAGAAAAGAAAAGAATATCTTTTTATCTTTGTCACCGTTTCACGTTTCTCATTTCCTATTAGATCGCCAACTGCCGACGAAAATACCAGCCCCAAGTTTCGGTTTCGGGTCGCGCAATGCTTCGACCAATCGACCCACATCATTCCCCAAGTTTCAAAGCACTAGCACATATTCTTACCTCGTTTTTCTCTTTACTTTGACGTAGTGTAAATGATTTCAATCCATAATCTGCCTTCTCGCTATAGTAAGATGAGTGCTCCCGTTCTCATGTGGGGGCCCCTTTAATCGGGGGGCCCTACGCGGCTGCGTTGCTCGCGTGCCCCTTGAGCCGGCTCTGTTCACAAGTCACTACTTCAGGGACATGACAAGAAAACGAACTACACCGTATAGGTTCCATAGTAACAGCCAGATGTGTCTTCCAGCCCCCTTAAGCACTTAAAACAGAAACGAAGACCTCCAGAAGATGGAAGCAAGACCCTTTCACACCCAACGGCTTTTTTCAGAGCCATCACATTTTACGAAAGAGAACCTATACTCCAATTTCTGTTTATTTTTCAATAAGTGCGAAGTTTGTTAACTTGTTGGGGGAGCCAGCTCACAACCCGAGGTAAACCGTCATGTGATGCCCGCCACCATTTATTGACGAATTCAACTGAAAATGCAAGAAATTTACGGGTAGTAAATCTTTTCGTGCCGGCGACTAAACACCCTAATTTTTCCCAGGTCAAAATTGGTTTCTATCGCCCTACCGAAAAAATGTACTACCTGTAAACCCACCCTACCTCCCCTCTTGAGTCACCACTATGACATATCAAGAGAAAAAAAAAAGTTAGCGGCCGTCCTGGGCCGAACGCTTCTGTAGGAGGGCTGTGCATGACGCATGCGCAGTGGAGTTGCACAGCTGGCCGGATCTAGAAAGCGAAAAACCTCAAGAGAGAAATGGAGCATCCAGGTACTGAATGCAAGAAATTTACAGGTATTATATTTTTCCGGTAAGGCGATAGAAACCAATTTTGACCTGGTAAAAATTAGGGTTTCTTTTTAAATTCACTGCATGTACTGTTTACACTTTGTTCTTCTTATCTGAAATATGCCCAGCTAAATAAAATAAAATAAAATAAATGTCTGATGATTAATTTTTCAACCTTGCCCGTAATGCACATACTTTACTTGCGTGGCTAAAACTGTTGTGTCACAGTAGATTTAATTGAAGTAAATGAAGCTTCAACCCCATGTAGCTAGTAACAAACTAGTAGTTTGACGGATCGTGTGGACTATGTGCAGAGCAAGCCGCTGCTGCATTCCTGCTACGAGTCTACGTGGGCCAGGACGTCTTGGCTTCCCTGTTATACAGTGGTGATGTGGAAAGTTTTGCCGAAGCACCGTTTAGTTCCTGTGCAACGAGACGTGTTCCCAGTGGGTTACCGTGTTGGTGCCTTACCTATGCGCCATGCCGACGCTTTGTCATGTGTCTACTTCGCCGAAAACGCCTTATCACACTCTTCTGCCTTCGCCACTGCATAAGGATGGTGGTTTGCCGCTTCGGTGTGCTTCGGGTTTGCCTCTGCGAACGGTGGGGACTAAGCAGCTCCTGCAACAATTGGTGCGTTGGTTCCTGCGGGGTTGCTTCGCATTCTGATTTGGCCTATTCAATGTCTACCGCGGCTGTTCAGGCATACTTGACGGGGACAGTGGAGTCGCGTGATGACTCGATGTTATTGGACTCTTCAGCTTCACAAGTGTGCTTCGTCGTCCTCGCCGATGTCTTTAACTGGGGTCTCCGCTTACTTTTGAACGTGGATTTTCGCCGCCGTGATTGCCTTCTTGGATTTGGCTTTGGGTTTACTCGTGGATGTCGCGGGCCGGTTGCTCCTACTTCTTGTGTACTTTTCCAGTGACTCATTCAACGTTCTGTTCTTGGTTCTGCCGCCCGTGTTGACGGCTAAGGTCAAGGATCCGGTTGCTTCTCTGCCCGCATCGTAGGGTGGCGCGGGCTCTAATCCCTCCAGCTCGCAGTCGTTCAGGCGCGGGTGTTTTCACCAATCCTACAGGGACTCCCTCTCTTACCGTACCGGCCTGGAGAAGAAAGGTGGGGCGCTCTGAGGAGGAATGTGTTAGTCGTTACAAGGGGATTCTTACCCTTCCTCTTGCCAGCGTCTAGACAGTCAAGAGGCCAAGGAAACCAGTCCTTTTGTAGAGGCCGGGGATGGGGTCACGGTTTCCTTCGTCCTCACTCCTGACTGCGGAGGAATGCCTGCTCCACGGGAGGTGCGGGGCAGGCTCCGGCATCATGTTGGAGGACAATCACTATGGATGCCTTTGTCCTTTCTGTCGTCGCCAATGATTATACCCCCCCCCCCTCCCCAAGTCTCTGCTATCTCTTTCAGAAGGTGTAGTGCCATGGCTCCTGCGCCGGCCACCGGACGCCTTGTTGGAAGCAGAGGTAGTGAAGCTTTTGGCCAAAGGGGCCATTCGTTGGTTCCAAGAGTCTCTGCGGGTTTCTTGGGTTATCCCAAGAAGAAAGGCGAGACCCCCATGATCTTCAACCTGCACCGTCCCAACTCGTTCCTGGTCACCACCCACTTCAAGATAGAGACGTTGGCTTCAGTCCACCAGTCTCTGGTTCAGGGGGCATGCACTATGTCTGTCGACCTGGAGGATGTGTACCTCCACGTTCTTCTTCACCCATCCCTACACCACCTGTTTCCATTTGTCTCAGGGGGACTGACGTACCACTTAGAGGTAATCCCGTTTGGGTTAGCGACGGCGCCCCTAGCCTTCATGTCCTTGTTTAGCCCCATGGTAACCTTTCTTCACGACAAGAAGATCCGCTGTCATGTGTACCTAATCGATTGGCTCTTCCGCAAGGCTTAACATGCCCGTTCTGCAAGATCTTCGCGTTTGCCTGTCACTTTTCGCGTACTTGGGGCTAGGGATCAACCAATTGAAGTTTCGCTTCCTGCCGGCTCAGTTGTTCGTTTTTGTGGGTGCGGAGTTCGTCTTACGGAATTTCTTGATCCGTCCTTCTCCTGAGAGATCTTGCTCTTCGTACGGCCCTGGAGAGTTTGCGTGCGCGGTCCTGGGTTTCTGCGAGAGACAAAGGGTACCCACAGCTTTCTTGGGATTCCCTCCTTTGGTGGCTTCATCCGGACAACATGACGGTTGGTGTCCCAGTTCATGACCCCAGTCCAAATGTGCACCTCTTCACCGATGTGTCGTTGATGGTGTAGTGCCCACATAGATGACCTCGCGACGTCAGGGACATGGACATCTGCCGAAGCTGTACTTTAATCAACACACTGGAACTCTGTGCTATCTTCTATGCAGTTCGGGAATGGTAAGCTCTTCTGGAGGGGAAGGTGGTTGCTCTCGTGTCGGACGGAGCCGTAGCAACTGGTGGGGGCCAAAAAACATAGGCAGTTGGCAAACTCTGATAATGTTCAATATAAATTCCTGTTTCCATAAGTACTGGTATAATTATTATCATCATTAATTGGTCAGTTGGAAAGTAAAGTTTAAAATAAAATATTTTTTCATTAGTATTCGCAACACTTCAGTGTAGCGTGGGAGTAACTGAAACGCTGCTCCTGAAGGTTTATGGTTGCTTCACTGCAGCTCTCCTCATATCCACGTGACTGGTATGTGAGCGCTTGGCCGTATCGAGTGGGGAAAAAGAATCTTCGTGAAATTTGCGTAGTTGGCAAAATGGAAAATTGACTCGGTCGTTTGTTTGCTGTCACCACCGTGACTTAAAAGTATCATAGATAATGTACAAAATATGCACAAAACTGTATCCCCGCCGAGTTTGAAGTCGTAATAACAGTTAACTTCGTTCGAAAATCGTTCACAGTAGGCAAAACTAAAAATTGAGTTGGCATTTTACTTCCTACAGTTCTTCTGTTAGACAGTGTCGCTCAGAAAGGGTGCCAGTGAGGAGCAACTGGTATTTTAGGGGGATAGATAAGTTACTGATATATTAATAAACCAAAACACAACATCACTGCCAGGATTTAAAACGTTTCTTCGGTAAAGCAGAAACATCTACAAACTCTGCATAAAACAAAACTTAGAAGGACTTCTGCCAAATTATCGCCATCTGAGTTGTGATATAAAAAATAATGTCAAAAATTCATGTTCAGTTCTAGTTCAGCTAGACAAAGTTCAGTTGCTAGCCCATTAGTGTCATGGTTTTAGTTAAAAACGAAAACGTGAACTAAATCCGTACTTCATAAAAACCGGGTACAGTTGACAAAATTAAAAACCGAGTTGGAAAAATTGAATTAGCTGTTTGATTTTCTGTTAACCTTTCGCCACTACGATTTGAATTAGTATTACCGTAATGCAGAAAGAAACAACTACATTTCCCAGACCTTTTAAAAATTTCAAAGGTACAAAATTTGACGGTCAGAGTTCATAAGATCCCATATTAACACTTTCACGCCTAATCTTTTTATTTTGAATGAGCACTATAGGCTGACCGATTTTGGCATTTACCAAAAATATCATTTCAAGCTGTGCAGTGGAGCTCAAGAATTTAAAATATAGTCACATATCTCAGAAAAGCGTGCTTTAAATGGTGATGCATTCAGACATTTTTTACGCAAATTAGTACTGGTACAGTAAGCAGTGAAACAATGTTGAAAAACCTACAAAAACTCAAAAGTTCAACATTGTTGGCTGCCATTTTGCATTCAGATAAGCAAGGCACCTGTACAACTTCCAACAAACACCATTTCAAACAGCTTAGACTACTCAGTGCTGCCATCTAACGACTGGTATGTGAACTAAAAACATTACCTAACAACACTGCGTGAAGAGCGATGGACGTACTGGTACGTTGACGTTAGCATGCACCCACAAGCATACAGGACCAACTGGTACGTCCATAGGCAGCTGTTCAAAGGACGTACTAGGAAGTTCATAGGCGTTAAAGTGTTAAAGGACTAAAGCGACCCAAAGGTCATGAAATGAGGACAAAAATGACCCCAAGATCCTCTGAATCAAGAGAAAAAAATGAAATTGGAGTATATTGATTTCAAATGTGGAAGCTTTCCTCCAATAATGTCTCAAGTAGGTTTGGACAAAACTGAATAAAAGGTTTCGCCATTTCTTTCGTGTTTCGACATTCCATTTTTAAAAAACTGGAGCATGAAGTTGCTTCAAAATGTGAAAGTTTTTTACAATGATACCTCTAAGCCTAGTCGTTTGGTATAAAACTGAGAAAAAGAGTTGTTCATTTTTCACCTTTTGATAGTCCAACTTTTAAAAAAATGTTCCTGCTTTGACCCCTCCCCGACTAGCCATGTTTACACACAGCAGTCATCGTCATTCATTATAGTCTTAAGGTCCAAAACGTACAGTTTACCCAACCCCGAATCATTCATGGTCAGCTGGTGTGTTTATATAATTTTAATCTGAACTCGGTTTAATTTAATTTGGTAAGAAAAAATATGAAAAAACTACATTTAGTCACAATTACATTTTTACTAAACCTATTCTTCTAAAGAACGAATTAAAAAAAAAATCATCAAAATTTGCTTGACAATGTGTTGCTTCTGTGCTCGCTGGAGGCCAGAAACAGGCACTAAAATAATGTAAAATGCTTCAGCATCCGAGGCTCTGCTCTGGACCCCACTGGGGGAGCTTACAGCGCTCTCCCAGACTCCCTAGCTGGGTTTGTCAGAGCCGCTCAAAGGTACTTTACTGGCCGCACTAGTTAGAAAAACTAGTTAGAAAAATCATAACATTAGTTGGCAAAATAGGAGTCTCTTTCCCCCCCTCCCCCAACCAAGTACCCTTCGCTACAGCTCTGATGTCGGACAACACCACTGCGGTTGCTTATGTGCATCAGAGTGGCGGGATGCACAGCCGCACACTCATGGACGAAGCATCTTTCCTGTTCTCCTGTGTCTCCAGTTTTCCGTTACCTTGCTTACCAAACACATCTCAGGGGAGCTCAATGTGACGAACTGACGAGCTGTCCCGTAATGGTGTGATTCCGATGACGGGAGTGGAAGCTGTCGCCGAAGATCTGCATGGATGTGTTTCACTTGTGGGGGTCGCCACGATCATCAATTCTCTGTGTTTGTGTTTCCTTTCCCGGATCACCTGGCATTCGGCACGAACAGTCTTAGCTTGGATTGGAGTGGCATGTTTGCGTACGCATTTTACCCGTTCTTCCTCCTGCCGCAGGTGCTGTCCCAAGATTTCATCGTTCTCTGGGGGGGCACTTCTTTCTGATCGCCCCAATGCAGCGTGGCCCAATGCAGCATGGTACGTGTATCTTCTGGACCTGGCCAATGAAGCCCTGGTTCCAGTTCCGCTTTCATCAGACCTGCTGTCACATCATCACGGCCGGACACTCCACCCCAACCCAGCGTGTCTTCTTCTCCACGCGTGGAGACTTTAACCCGGAATTTGCACGCCACAAGATTTTTGTTGTCCAGTGCCTGCTCCAATGTCACCGGGAGTCGACAAGAGGAGTCTCATGAGAGCAAATGACGCCGCTGATCCCTGCGTCCCCCTCTGATTCATCCTCAGCTGCTTTTCTGGACACTCTCTTGGCCGGCTTGTCCCCCGTTGCCATCAAAGGGTACTGCTCTGTTGTTAACGTGGACGTGGCCTGCCTGGGTACCTTGGGCGCCGGCAACAGCATTGTGATTTCTCGTCTGGAACATGCTGTCGATAACCTCTGCCCCAGGGTTCACTGCCTTTTTTCCTCCTGGAATCTTCCCCTGGTCCTGTCCAGTCTTGTGGTAAACCCATACGAGCCCATTCAATGGGCGTTCTTACTCCACCTGACTCAGAAGGCGGTGTTCTTGGTGGCACTGGCGATGGTGGCTCGCCAGAGTGAGTTGGCGGCCCTCTCCGGGAAGGATGGCCAAGTTCTCTTTGCCAAGGATTGGGCTTCAGTTACTGCTGCCCATGGACTTACGTGCGAAGAACCAGTGGCCAGATGCTGCTCCGTGCTCCGTCGTCATCAAGGGTCTGGCTCGTCGTCGGCTGAGCCTTTCCGGTGTCCCGTCTGCGCTCTGAAGGCCTACCTGGCCTATACTGTGCTTCTGGCTTCTTCGCGATTGCAGCAGGACAGGATTTCGCCTCACCTCCCTCTGTTCCTGCTCGCGGACGGGACTGCTGTTTCGCTCACTTCGGCTCTGGTTCTCCGACCGCTGCGTGATCTGCGAGGTGATTCGTCGTGCGTGTGACGTCGTCCCCAATCACCTGGACATTCCTCAAGCGGTGCATGCACACGAATTGAGGGCACTGGCTGCCGCGTCTTGGGCATTCACAGCTGGTGTGCTTTTCGATGTGATTGCAGCTTGCGCCTGGTGGCACAACAACACTTTCGTTAGCTACTACCCACCTATGGGGTGTTAATGGCTCAGTTGGCGGTGACAACATGGAAGTTCATGTTATGGCTGGCTCTGCGGTAGGCAAGAAGTGATGCCCACCTGCTTCGGAGTGGACATTGCCATTGTGTGCAGGCGAGTACCTTTGTGGTCTTTGTTAACTTGTTGGTATCATCTGCTCACGTCTGCTCAGGGTTTAGCTTGACCCGCCTCCGTTTGATCAAAGTCCGTTTGATCAAAACTAAAGTTAAGTATTTTAGGATAGTAGTGAAGATAAAATTAATTTTTACTTATCCTAAAATACTTGCCTTTAGTAACGACCCGCCTACCATTCCTGCTTTCGCTAAACAGTTAAGTTCTGCAAACGCAAAGTGATGAGAAGTGGTGTTGCATGCCGGGAGTCAGCTGGCAGTGCCACGTGGTGATGAGCAGTTGAAACCGCTTAAAACGTGAATTTTAAGGTGTTTGAACAGTGAGCATTTAATCAAACAAATTAAAAGTAAATATTTTACGATAAGTAAAAACTAATATTATCTTTAAAAGTATAGTTTTAAAATAAATAAATCAGATTTTTTCCAGAAAAAAAACCATGGAAGTTATCATACCGATTATGTTTGCTGCTTACAGTTTCCAGTCATTTCTAGGAAACTGGAACAATAAAGTAATGAATTTGAAGTTTAAAGCTGGATAACAATCTGCTAAAAGATTCACCAGTTGAAAACAAAGAAATTAAAGTTGCAAGCAGATAACTCAAGTAAATGGCAGAACTGGAAGATGAAATATACGTAGTTGCTTTGTGGTCAAATTTGGCTTTGAGACAAAACGTTTTGATGGCTGTACCTGTGACGATGTGCTTAAAACTCTTGTCTTGGCTTCACCGTATGTGCATTTTCTTGGAACAACTAAGCTTTATTATAATAATGTTCCGTATTAAATGAACGTCTTTCACACCCATTTCTTTTGTGGTTTAATTTTTTTGTTGGTGTGTGGGGATTGGGGAGGAACACTTAGGTAGCTTACCATCTGATTTACCACCCACTCCATTCAGTGTTGCAGCTTTCAACTTTTTCATTTTATATTTGCAGAGAAAGATACGATTAGAATGGGAGGAAGATCAGCGGAAAACCAAAATGATTGAAGATGAAAAAATTGCTTCTGTTCAGAAGAAGAAAAGCCGAGAGGTGACATGGTTGATGAGCATATATCCATTTCACTTAAAAAAAGATTTTAGCCTTTTAATTTGCAGATATTTAACAGTAGTCTGACATTATGGAAATTGGTTCATGTAAGCGCAGAGAAAATGTTGTACTTTTGAAGACCGAAAAGTACAATAGAATGGTGTCTCCAAAACATTCGAAAAATTTCTATACTAAACCCATAATGTCAAAAACCACAAAACGAGGTAGACACTCACATCCATCATATTCAGAAATCCGCTGTCTGGACAGACAAAGAGTCATGAAAAATTTAGTTTAAAATACTTAATTTAAATTCAGGTAGAAATCCTAGTTTAGAATACTAATACTGATTTTAATGCAGATTAAAACCTTGGCTAGTAAAGATACTACAATTAATTGGTTTTCGTGGGTGGAATAAAACAGAAAAAAATTAATGATTGCGAGCAACTTTTTTTTAATTTATATTTTTGATTTTCTAGGCACACACAGACGTTAATTAATTTTTTTTTCTACATCCAGTGCAAACGAAATCTTGAAATCGGCATACAGATTCCATGCCTCATTCATTCTAACTGTTTATGGTACCCTGACCTAATAAAAAAATATAACAACCTTTTTGACATCACCAGTGTGTAGAATGTTGTGAGTGAATACAGCCACATCATAAAAACATACATGGCTAACATCTCGCTGTACCACTACCACATACCGTATTGTCTCGCATACAAGCCACATTTTTTTCGAAATACTTTCGTCCAAAACAGCAACAAGTGGCTTTTATGTGCAGACTCCACAATAATTAGGTAAATATTAAGCGATTACGATGTTTATATCGTTTTAATAAGTTTTCTCCAGCTTTTCAGTGGTGCAAGCCACAATTGACTAGCTACAACTGTTCTGAAATTATTTCTAAAAAAAACATTTAACGTACATTTTTAAACAAACACTGCCTCCAAATATATGAGAAAAATTACTGCTCGTTGCTAATTCTAACAGTACTAATGTATAGTTAAAACACAAGGGTTTGTTGGTGAATTATTAATTAACTAATGCTGTACCGAACACAAATTTTTTAAACAAACCGAACAAACCTTAAACGAGCCGAACACTTCCGAACCGAACAAAAATTTATCAAACCACACAACCTGTAAAGTAAAATCGTAACAACGTGGTTCACAAAGATTCATATTTACCAAAGTACAAGTTTCTCAACAAATACTGTGATGTGTACATGGACTTGCAAGTGAACAAATGTGGAAACTTATGTTCGATCATAAAGAAATGTCCTGTGCCGTGCATTTTCCCTCATAACTTCTGAACGGTTAGAACTAGGAACGTGTGGTTTGATCATCAGAAAGCTGGCAAAGAAACCTTTGAAATTAGTGTACTCAAACATCAAAATCCGTCAACTAGAAGTGGAAATATGTTCTGTTCGGTATGTTCCTTTTGAAATGCCGAACACCGAACCGAACTGAACATCCTCTGTTCAGCCAAGTTCGGTTCAGTTCGGTACAGCCTCAATATCAACATTTTCATATGTTTACATGGCATGAATTGTACAGAAAATGTTTGTGTGCCTTTTTTTGTTTTTAATATGTTCTTTTTTTCTGGGTATGTCCTATTTGTAAGGCTGTACTGATACCAGTTTTTCTTCACCGGTACCGATTCCGGTACCACGAAAATATTGGGTACCGGTGCTAACTTTAGCTTTTTAAGAATAAGAATGAATGATAAAAGTTCTGGCAAAAAAATAAAAATGCAAACTCGTAAAGGCGAACAGCAAAAGTTGAAGTAGGCATACTTAAATTAAAGTTGAAGTAGGCATACTTTTTAAAAATAAAAATCCAAATTCGTAAACACAACAACAAAACTTGAAGTAGGCCTACTTCAAACGTGACAATCCAAAAATCTGAATTTTTGTTCTTAAGAACAAAAAATGACAATTCTACCAAGGTAAGGTACTTACCTGCAGGAGAATTATAGTTCTCCGAGCGGAGAATGACGAATCTGTGTTACAAGTTGGGATCCCTTTCCCTGCCTACGGCGCTTCTTTTTATGGTGTTATTACTATTCAAAACATGGTAATATATGCAAAACGGCTACATCATCTCACCTACCCTCCTCACTCCCCGTCCGCTATGGAACCCCACTCGTTTTCCCCCGCGGCTTCGGGGGGAGAGTCCCGACAAGGAGGCGGTAGGGAAGTTAAAGTAACACAGATTCGTCATTCTCCGCTCGGAGAACTATAATTCTCCTGCAGGTAAGTACCTTACCCTGGTAGAAATATCATTTCTCTCTCACAGAGAACTCCTCTCTGTGTTACAAGTTGGGAGGATTACTGAACGTGAACTAACTAACGGGAGTCTCACCTGCCCCTCATCGGCCCCAGGCATTCGAGGCTGCCCTACGCTCGTACGGGTCCCACAACACATTTTTCTGAGGCAAGGGCCACGGGTCCTCCTTGACCCAGGCAGACAGCTCCACGAACCAAGTGGCACCCGACCATGCCGGCGTGATGAGGATGGCTTTCTTCACTTCATCCCCCAACAGTTTTTGCACACACCGCCCGATCAGCGGGCACGGAGAAAACAAACAAGGCACAAACTTGCTCCACGACACACTGAACGCGTCAGTAAACTCAGTGCCCGGGCACCTGCCCCAAGCCCCAAACCTGAGCAGCTGGGCAGTCGCTTCCGATGCAAACACGTCCACATCAGGAGTGCCAAACCTGTCGCGCACACTCCGAAACACCCCAGGCGACAACATATAGTCATACCTGTCCAGGAACACCCTAGAGTTCTGATCCACTGCTGAATTCAATTTCCCCGGAATGAAACAGGCGTCGATGGTGCAGCCGAGTCGCTGCTCCCAGGCCAACATTCTCCGCACAAGGCCTGTCAACTCACGGGACCAGAGTTCCGCCCTGTTGGCACACATAACACACCGCGACCATGCTGTCGGACAAAATGCGCACCGCCGCTACCTGCAGCTTCTCCCGGAAAGCTTCCACCGCCTTCACCATAGCCAGGAGCTCCCTGGCATTAATATGCAACCTAGTCTCATCCGGTAACCAGCGGCCCTGCGCAGGATCGCCAGCCAGGGTGGCACCCCAGCCTACGTCCGAGGCATCCGTAGACTGTACCGCGGTTGGCTCCGGAACACACACGGGCGACTGACCGCCGGACCCTCCAGCAAACAACACCACCAATCTAAGTCGGACTTAGACCCAGCTGACAACACTCCATCCGGGTAACCACCACGAGACCACGTCCGTAAATCGTCTTGCCAGAAACGAGTATGCAGCCAGGCATCCCCTTCCACACAGACGATACTTTCGACCAACCCCAACAAGCGCATCATGTCACGCACAGACACCCTTGGCTTCTTGCGTATCAGCCGCACCTCACGTAGCAGTCCCCGCTGTTTTCTGTCAGGCAATACCAGCTTAGCACCAACCAAATCTACCTGAATCCCCAGATACAACAGGCTCTGTGTGGGGACCAAAACACACTTGGCCAAGTTCGGGAAAAATCCCAGTTCGCGAAGCAGTTCCACTGTCTGACGCACGTTGGCTTCCACACTCCGCACCGAAGGTCCCAAGATGCCAAAATCATCCAAATACACAAAAAGTAACACACCATCCTGCCGGAGAAAATGCCGCACCAGGCCAACCAACTGCATAAAAATGTACGGCGCGGACGATAGTCCAAAAGGCATCACACGGAAACGGTAAACACACCCCTGCCAAGAAAACATCAAAAATTTTCGGGCGTTCATCGCCATTGGCACCGCATAATACACCTGAGAAAGGTCTATCCACCCAAAACCAAAATTGGTAGGAAAACCTGCCAAGTTTCCAAAAACGGTCGGCCTTTGAAGGTAGTGATATCATCCCACCAAGGAAAGGCCGCCAAGGTTAATCCTATTAGCC
>JAHWFP010216410.1:5096-17350 GCA_023313725.1 Lithobius niger | reverse complement strand
CGAGGCAGAATCCAAATGTACATAAACAATTCTCTTAAAGGAGAGAGGCAAAACCAAGGATTCGATCTGGAAACTTGTGCTGATGAGGTGGACTAGAACAGGATAATATTCTTCCTCCTTTTACAACCGATTTCCTCCCCTTCGAGCTTAAACATGACTTAAAAATTGCCTAAAAATACTTTTCTATATGCCGACGAAAATATTCATTACCTGAGCTGAGCTTTAAGCATTCTCCTTCTGCCATGTTGTTTGAGCTAGAGATTAAAGTTGTAGGAGCCTGCCAGCCTCGGAACCCAACGCGCATCAGTTCTGCGCATCCCTCGGTTTATATAAAGTGCCGTAGGCGACCGTAGTATCATCCTTTTCTTCTCTATCTCGACCGAGTCGAATAACACTAGTCTTAAGATACTGCGGTATCTGTGCTTTCCTTTCTTGAAATGCTACGGGCTAAAGGTATACTATGGGAGGCGTCGGCCCGTGGAACCCCACCCCCATCGTCCATTGACATTTTGGTAGAAGGAAATCAATGTTTCATTGCCTTAAATCATGGTTTTTTCCGCACCAAAGTTAACTAAAAGCTACATACATAAATCAAACTAAATAGGATTGTAAACTAATAATCAGCCTCTGGACGTAGGCGATTTAGGGTAAAAGTGTCTGTTCAGACTACAAAATTATCTGATGAAAAGCGTGTTTGTGGTGAAGGTAAACAAAAAATTAAGTTACTTGTCCAATTTTGTCGTATGACGGCAACTTTGTCGGGTATCCTAGATACCAGGATACAGTAGATTTTGCATGTATGGTGTTTTGTTAAGCAAGCTTTTCATTTCTTGCTTAGCAAGCTTGCATGGTGTGCCACCCTTTTTGCATGCAGTGTTCCGCACAATGTATTCTCCTCATAGTGAAAATAGGAAACAAAAAAAATTTCTATAAAAATGTTGTTTTTTCAGGGTTTGGTCCGTCATTTTCGCTCCGAGATTGAAGATCGCATTAAGCAGTACGAGTCCAAACATGGTAAAGCAGCATCTGTGGCGTAAATTTTTCCCAACTGTACAAAAAATCCAACTGTGGAGACTCGACTTGCTCATTCAACTTTGTACAAATACCCTTAAAAGACTGAATGGTCAAAATGATGAACAAGCCCTCTCTTTATTGTAGTTACTGTATTATAAGGTATGTTGACAGTGTTAGGTTCCGGCAAACTGACATGTTCTTATGGTAGTAGCCATCCGTAATAGCCCTTTGAGTTCTATTATAAAAGCTAAAAGCCAATGTTTGTACAGATTAGAATAAACTAATGTGTGTATGAAGTGTTTATTTACAAGTTGTCTTATCATTTTCAAGTTATTCTGTTACAGTACCAACAATTATTTATTGGGACTTCTTGTTTAAAGAAAAAAAAGACTAAACTATTTACAGTAGTGGAATTAAAAATGTGCCAAACAAGCTGCAACAAATGTTTGATTTTTTGAACAATAACTAAACCAGAAGAATTCTAAAACTTCAGATACCATAAATTCCTTATTAAAGGCCGGTTGCCACCAAATTAGCATTGCAGCATCTAGGCCTATCGAGTTCTCTCTCGCAGGAAGCAAAGGAATGCACAAAGCAAAAGTTTTAAACGCGACAAGCATATCGCGTGAGTCCTTAATTATTGTGTAAAAATGTGGTATGCCCTCGTGCATCTGAAAATAAGCTGTAAAGATTAGCGATACTGATGTCACTAGATGGCGCCACGGAAAAATATAAAGAAAATCCCCTGGCACCATCTATGCTAAAACCGCACTCAACTTCTTACTGGAGAAATCAGTTAAGGGCCGACTTTTGCAGACGCCATTGTTTGTGTTTGGTGCAGAGAAAATAGTCCGTTAAAATAATAAAGTTTCACGATGAAATAACTCGCGCAAACTATTCCTTTTTGTTGGTAAAAGGAGGTCATAATTTTAATATAACGTGACACTTTATTCGGAGATATAAAAGACCTGTTCCTATATCGAAAATATGCAAGTAGTTGCCATGGTTACCACAATGGTAGTTTTAAAAATGGCGGTCGTCTCTCCGCACAAATATTTTAAATCCCACTCCCAAGGAAAGCCCTTGACATCATCGCAAAAGCAGACAGTAGTTAATGTTTATAGCAAACTTCGTCGACAGCATCCAGACAATTCGGTAAGTGACGTGGCAAAGAATGCGGCAGACTGAACAAGCGATTCATGAGATGCACTCTTCCAAATCAAAAAGGTATTTGCAACCAGCGCTGGTCATTTTACGCCGCCAGCCAGGAAGCGTCCTAACTCCGTTGGTACTCGAACTCTGCTAAAAATTTACGATGACTTCACACTTTCGGCAGATAGACAAAAGATCCTTGCAGTTTATAGACATTAAGATACGTACAGTTCCCAGGTAAAACGATAAGAGCTGCCGTAAACGATGATGGTGGTTTGCCAAATTTTGGGCGGACGGCAATGGGCGTCGTGAATTGCTTGTGTTATTTCAACGTGCACGAAAACAATACGACATATACCGAATTGATGAACTTGCTTCACGTCATGGTCATACTATGTTCAATGTTGCGTTTGCTTCATTGTGAACCGCATTGAAATGACATAAAGCCTGATCAAGAGATTTATTGATGCAAATGATCGAACATTCAAACTTCAAGAAGTCCAGGAACTTGCACTTAATGTAGTGACAACGGAAGGGTGGGCCAAACTTGTAAAACACACTGAGAATGAAGAAGAAAACTTGTGGAAAAGCGATGGGATAGCTGATATTATTGTGGAACGAATCGCCTGTGATGTAAACAATTCAGATAACAACTCAAGTTCAACAAATGAAGACACAGGCTGCTCAGAGAACTGAAGATCTCTAAACATCAACTATTGTCTGCTTGAAAACAAGAGCTCTTTTAGAGCTAAAAACTGTCCTTTTCAGGACTACAAAATCTTACTGTAGAGAAACTTCTCCCCCCCCCCCCTCCCTCTCTTTCCTGGAAAATTAAAAATATGTTTAACTCAATACTGAATAAATGAGCGATTCATCAAACTTTTGTAGGAATCTCGCTCGACAAAAGATGCTTGTAAAAGGTTTTTTTTGGGGGGTGGTGACATCATTTTTGGACCTGAGGGGGGAATGGGGGAAATCAAGGTTTTTTTCAGGTCTTTAAGGGGGAGTCATCAAAAATTTAGTGGTCACATTTTCATTTCCCACCCCACCCCCACGGCCATAAATAATGACCGGTCCCCAGGGTCCTCTGAATCAATGTAAAAAAATTAAATTGGAGCATGTTGATTTCAAATATGGAAGCTCTTCTGCAATAATACCTCAAGTTGTTTTGGACAAAACTGAGGTAAAAAGTTTCGCCATTTCTTTCGACACTCCATTATTTAAAAACTGCTGCACTTTTTTGTTTTAAAATGTGAAAGTTTTTTTTTTTACAATGATACCTCTAGGCCTATAGTTGTTTGGGATACAACTGAGAAAAAGATTTCATTACTTTTCACCTTTCGATAGTACATATTTAAAGAAAGTTTCTGCCCCTGACCTGCTGCCTATGCATGCACACAGGAGTCGTCGTCATTCATTATAGCCTAAAAGTCCAAAATGTACAATTAAGTCAACCCTCAATCGTCAATGGCCAGTTGTCCTGTTTATATTATGCTAAACTGAACTCAGTTTAATTTAATTTGGAAAAAAATATATCTAAAAAACATGATTTTTAGTCACAATAAAATTTTTACGAAACCTACCATCCTAAAAAACGAATAAAAAAATCACAAAAATTTGCTTGACAATTTGTTGCTTCAGTGTTCGCTGAAGGCTAGAAACGGGCACTAAAATAGCATAAAATGCTTCAGCTTCCGGGGCTCCCCCAGACCCCCTAGCTGAGCTTGGTGGAGCCCCTCAAAAATACTTTACTGGCAGCGCTACTGGCATTCTTTAAACCAGTTGGCAAAATCATAAGATGAGTTCGCAAAATGAGAGTCACTTGCGGGCCCCCCCCCCCAACCAAGTACCCTTCGCTGCGGCCCTGGCTAGGAATAGCTAACCAACTGAATAACCAGGCATGACTAACTGATAACCATGCCCATAGATGTAAATAATTTTTTTTTTAAGATTTACATCTTCCATTTTAGATTTAATTAATTGTTTTATTTTGCTTTATTTATATATTAAATGAAATTTAAACTCGGACATGACTGCCAGGAATGGCTTGACAACTAAAAAAAAAAAAACCAGACATGCCTAACTGATAACAGCCAACAACTTTACAATTTACTTTTTGTGCCTTATATTTCGTTATTGTTTTATTTGGGTTTATTTATGTAGTAAATGAAATTTAATTACAGTTTAAAAATAAAAGGATATTTGTAAAATAATTTTTTTAAAGTTTTTTTGTAAAGTTGCTAAGTTTGGCAAATTTAGCGAAGGTCTTCTGTTTAATAAAATCAGCACAGGTTCGGCATAAGATCGGCATCATTGATCGGCATCGGCGATCAGTTCGGTATACCGGTCATTTTTCGACTGATCGGCTTGAAACCGGTTCTGCAGGAAAAAGTTGATCAGTACACCCTTACTAATATCGTTAATCTTTACAGCTTGTTTCCAGGTGCACGAGGGCGTACCAAATTTTTACTCAATAATTAAGGAGTCGCGTGGCTTATTTGTTGCGTTTAAAAAGTTTTGCTTTGTGCATTCCTTTGTTTTCCTGCGAGAGCGAGAACTCGATAGGCCTACATGCTGCAATGCTAATTTGGTGGCAAGCCTTTACGTGCCCATAGGCAGGGGTGAGCATAACTCCATTACAATGGATTTGAGTCAATTACGTATACATCAAGTGAACAGCAAATCAAGTCAAGTCCATTTCTACCTCAATTCACTGAGAAGCAATTCCATTCTAGATCAATTCAAATTCACGAGTCAGATTCAACTACAACCAAATCCTTTCCATTTTTCAATGCAATTCAATTCACTGTTGAATTCTCTATTTTCTAATTCAAATCAATTTCAATCAATTAAGTTTCGTTCCTCATTCTGTCCTGACTGTCAATTCCAATCCAGTCATTCAACAAATATTTTGACTAGTTCTCTTCAATTCGACCCGAAGTCCAGCATAATTTTGGGTAAATCTTTGCAAAATTTAGGATAGTGCTGACAATTTAGTTGATTTTGGTGAATTTTGGAGATTAAATTGGGTTCAATCGATTTGATTTTTGTAGAATTGGCTTGAATTGGATGTGGTTGCACCTACAAGTCAGACTGAATCAAATTCAGTCAAATAAAAGTAAAATAAAATCTAGGGAGCGCCATTCCAATGTACGATTTGGTAAGTCAACCTGAGCGGATCATGGACTGAATTGATGGTCATCAAGTCAATTCCTACCGAGTCATTATCTAATTTCAAAAACTACTCATATCAAGTCGCACTGAATTGAAGATTAATAAAAATTGCTCAATGTTGAATCAATTCTGCCAAGTCCACAAAAGTGGAATTTGAGTCAATTAATTCCAAGTCTGGAATTGATGTGCACCCATCACGCTCATAGGCGTATGTAGTTTGGTAAAGATTGGGGGGAGGGCATTAGTTCTTGAAAAAACATAAAGCGCAACTCATTTGCCAAACCGTATATCTAACCAGGGAGGGCAACTTGACGCCATCGCACTATGCTTTTATTTAACTTATTCATTTTATTACACTGTACTCCTCCAAAATCAAACATACTGTGATACAGTTAAAACTTATTTCTAACCACACAATCCTTCGTAACTACAAGATTGGAGGTGTATGCACACTGAAAAAGGAAGCGATTCTATGTTTTTGCTTTTGGGGTGTAGATCCGTAACCAAGCCGCTAAAGGGGAAGTGGGACAGTTTTGGCAGGAATTTGGTACTGGTTTGAGGTAACCACAAAGAATGATATTGCAGATAGTATTTATGTTGGGAGTTTGACTCGCTGTAACCATGGCGTCAAAAGGATACTGGTACAATTGACTATTTTCTTTGTGTTATACTTTAAGTAAATTCCTTACCGCGATCGCACATTCGGGGCAGCACAAGCCCCTTTTTCTTCGACTAGTATGTTAGGGGTGACTGTATCAAACCCAAATCTTTGGATTTGGAGTTCATCTCGGCTTTCAACATTTGAACTTTTAGAAAATTTGAAATTGTAGCAGGGTTTAAAGTTGCCACAGGTATTCTATACAAGAAACCTACTGGTTAATGGTGTACTGGTGTAATGCTGTAATGCTGTGTTAATGGTGTAATGCTACTGGTTCATTGAAGTGTGTTCATAAGTTCACATTTTCAGGGTACACGTAGTAAACTTTTATCAAGACACACGCTAGTGTGTTGCCCACCAAGATAAAACGATAACATCCAGATATGTATATATGAGCATCGCGACCACTAGACACGTTGTGTTTTTACAGCAAAGGTAGTTTGGCTGTTTTCAGCCATCTCAGGATAAGTAACTATGCGACAGAAAAGGCTGAAACTTGTTTAATCGGGAGACTTTGGTCGCCTGACAACATAAAAGTCACTATTAATCAAGACAAGTACTTTCCGCGATCGCAATTTTTTCGCCTACATCGCAGGTATTTTAAAAATTAACCCTATTAAGAAATTCTTTTGAGTTGTGAACTAGTGGTGGGCTGCAGATTCCAAAAATGAGTCGCAGAAATCAGCTTTCAAAAAAAATATTGCCCTCAAACAGAGAAATTTTAGTCACATTCCCAACGAGCGTCGAAACTTCTGCCTCAATTCGCGATCAATAACGGAAATCGAAACCGTGCCTACATTGGAGGTGTAATTCCGATTGAATTAGATATTTTGGAAAGTGTATTTCCGGTTACTGTAATTCAATATCATCTTTTTTTACTTCATCGATGTTATTGTTGGCATCGTCACCAAAATTGACGTAAAAATTGCGTTAGTTTGCTGAAAATAGCCCTTGGTTCAAACGATCATATCTCCGGAACGACGCAATGCATGGCTGCCATCTTGGTCGCGTTCATGAGAAGGGAATCCCAATTTTCTAGCACGCGAAAATTCAACTCCCTCGTCACTGCCTGTATTCCTCGAATGAAATGTGCTGTTTCAACGGCCTTTGTGCAAACTCTTCGCCTTCGCGAGCGCTGATGGTTCGTTCGCGGCACGTGACTTTTCGGCTGTTCACACGTGACGTCACGCGAAGCTAGTGAAGGTCGCATCCATTGGTTCTAGCACGTGCGCATTGCTTTGCCGGTAGCCGGTCATAATGGCGTAGGATGAAGCTTTGGGAGTGTGCTTTAAACGATCGTGAATATTGACGAAATAAAGCAACTTTAAACTATTTTTACGGTAATAAAACATAACATAATGATTTCGAAATTAATAATAGGCTCTGTGCCGTTAGAATATCCAGTTGATGTTATCATTCCGAGTACTGTAAGTTGAAACTTTGGTTAGCGCTGGGTTTGTTGTCGAACTTCAGGTTGCCAGGTGCAAATCTTGCGAATCTGATAAAAGTTTTTCTTTAGATCTTAAGAAAAACCTATCAAAAATGTGCAACAAATTTTTAGTTGTGACATGCCTCTGAAGGCCCTTAGATTCGTTTCGAGGGGAGCATATGAATGGAACGAAGGGCTGATGATGGTTATAGGCTCCAAGAAAATGCTGATGCATCAACGGAATTTTTTTTTAATACGCATTAAAAACATTTCATGCGCGAAAAAAACACCCATGTGTGCGCTCTTAACCACTTAACTCCTAGCGGCCTTAGGCTGTGTGATGCAAGTTTTTTGCTCGCGGAATAACGCCGCAGAAATGCTAAAAAAAAAATTTAAAATTTGGTTCAACTTGCAGCAGAAAGTTGTAGCAGAAATAGTTAAATAAATCGCGGAATTTGGTTCAACTTGTAGCAGAAATTGTCGCAGAAATGGTTAAAAATATTTCGCGGATATTACGTGTCTTTAACTATTAAGGACACAGCTTACCGTTTTCTTGTTGAAAAAACGACGTGAATAATATTGATGTTTCCTTAATTACTTACTACTGGCTACTAGTAACACTTTTTTTGTGTCACGAAAATAAATTCTTCCATGCGGTGAATAAAGCTGGTTTTTAGCTCATTTTATAGGCATTGCTACGGAGATGTTCCCTTTTCATATGGACCTTTCTAATTAGTCAAGTGGTTCAGGGGTTAGGGAGCTCCAAACGACCAAATTGATTGTTTTACATTGTTTTAAACATTCTTATTATGCAACAATGCCAAACTGAACATTAAATAAATCCGTGCGTTTGCAAGGAGATACTTCAGTACTAATATGAAAGCCTTATTATTTGAAAAAAGTTGACTGTGTCCTCAAAATCTAATTAAAGCCAACAAAAAGAAAAAAGAAATGGACTAGAAAACTAGATTGGTGTTTCCATCTCATAATTGCTAAGAAAAAAAAAAGGGATTTCATCAATTTGGACCAAATATTTCTGATATCTACCCCAAAACAAAACTTGTTAAGGATTCCCGCCAAGCTTTTCGGCCGTGTGAAGTCGTGATATCAAACGCCAAGCTGTTTCGCCAAGCTAATCCCACCGACCAGGGCTTTAAATGTTAATGAAATAATTGAAAATTGAGCAGTAAGCAATTTTCATGTATTTCATTTAATCTTCGAACTCTTACTCTGTGGGATTAGCTTGGCAAAAGAGTTTGGCGTTTGATATCACGACTTCACACGGCCGAAAAGCTTGGCGGGAATCCTTAAACAAGTTTTGTTTTGGGTAGAAGGTAATCGGAAATTGCCTCAGAACAGTCTCCTTCAACGCAAATCTTTCCAAAAGATGAGAATGGGACAGTTTAATGTCAAGTGTTTGGTGCGGAATTATACTGGTAGCTCATCGGATATGGATTCAGAGTGAAACCCTTCTGGGAGAGTAGATGAGAAGGAATGCACTTGAAGCTAGTGCACGGCAGACGTCTTTTAAAGGATATCTACTACTTTATCCTAGGATTGGATTGGTTTTCTAGGAAGTACCGATGTAAGAATTATTGGGTTGTAATAACATTGGGCATTGTGTTCTGGATGCTGCACTCAATGGTTAGCACTCAGCTGTAACATAAGACACTGGATGGCCTCACTAATTTTCTCTTGCTGTGTAAGATGGATGTGTTTAGGTGGTCAGTAGGGTTAGTTGAGTAGAATTAAAATTCATGTTGAAGTCGATGTTGGTATTGAAGTTGGAGTTAGGTTGACCTTGGAGGGATAACCAAACGCCAGCGCAGGTGCATCAAAGAGAATCAGGGGAAGGTTTGATGGAAAGCAAAGAAAGGTACCATGGATGATACCTCCTGGAGGAAGAATCTGGATTATGATTCATTCGAGACCAGGTTCATGGAAGGTCTAGGACCCCGTGGGTGGCTAATACAGCGAAAATGTGAACAATATCCGATCTAGGCACTTTGATTTAACCCCTAGGCTATAGTGGTAAGCGATATGATGTGACGGAGTTGATGTTCTTGGAACAAAAATGTTGGGTATATTTGGACACGACTGGCTCAGACCCATTGGGTTTTCCAAAAAGGATTGTGGCAGACAGGAAGAGGTGGCCCTACACGCTTTTTTGGGAAATATTTAGAGGACACAGTGCTTTGAAACTACAAGACGGCACCCTACAGCTTTGCGGAATACCAGTCTTAATGGCTCGTGTCAACACAGTTTCAGCAAAGATACACCATGGATTTACAGCACAGGTACCACTGGACCTGGTAGCGTATTATAAACTAGAGACGGACGGGTGTAATAAACGTGCGTAAGCAAGATTCTTTAATCAGTATGTTGTGTATACTGGCTAACAAACACTGATTTTGGGTCACTTCGCTCACTCAATCAGCACGTCTCCCTTACCATCATAAAACCTTCTTCTCCCTTGCCTTCTTGTCATGCTGATGACAAATGCTGATTTTCGTTTGCTTTGCTTACTCAATCAGCGCATCTCCCTTACCGCTGTAAACCCCTTTTTCCCTCTTGCCTTTAGTGTCAGCGTGGTGACAGACACTGTGAAGAACTGCTCATTTCCAGTTTGGCATGACGGCTGGGGGTCCAGTCCCACAGACGACCACTACCACGCTGACTTGTCGAAAGACCGCGATTTTAAAACGTCCAAGAAATAATTATGACAATACCCTTTATCCTGGCATTTGCATTGTTGTTGTTCTGCTTTAGTTTTTAATTGTTTTTAATAACAATGTTTAAAACAATGTAAAACAATGAAACTGCTCATTCGGAGCCCCGTAGCTCCGGAATTGAACGACCAATGGAAATTCTGACTTAAGGTGCCAAACTACACCACGGTAGCTGTCCATAGACACCATCCGCACTATCGCACACGAAATATTAACGGAGGAGATGCAGGAACAAAATTCTTGAAAGTTGGCCGCGGTAGACGATTAATATGTATGATGATAGACTGAGGCCTTTTTGTGGCAGAATATCCCCCCTCCGTGTATCTTGGTATCATACGGGTTTTCAAGGTATTTGTCGGCCTTTCCTGTAAAACAGAAAACAGTTGGTGACTGAAATGAAAGGGACGTGAAAATTGTCCATGAAAATGAAAAGTAGTGAAACAGACCAGTGCAAGGCGGACCGATCGTTTTATTTTTAAGTTTAAAAAAAAACAGTAGATACGCAGTGTTATTCGAAGGGCATACAGAACTACAGCAGTAAGGTTTCACGTGGACTAAACAGTACAGCAATACTGCAGTACCTGAAACCTTACAGGAAAGTTTGTATTCTTTGCTATTTTGACTTTGTATCAATTAAACTTAACCTTAAGCATCAAACAAAATTCGTTTTTGTTATCTAATTTATGCTGTTTTGGCGTACCATGCAGTTTAGATTAGCTTGTTTTAATGTTTTGTATCTTTACCAATTATGGTTTGTTGAAAAGATACACTGTGGTATGGTGTCACCGTACATGTTCATTAAACCTTACCTTAAACATCAAAGTAGTTCGTTTTTGTTTTCTTATTTGTGATACTTTGACGTAAAAACGAAACAATGTATACGCTAACCTATATGGAAACAAACCCTTTAATCTTCAAGTTACAGAAACTTTTTTTTTTTTTTTTGCTGATTGGCATTGTTGCGTAATAACGATGTTTAAAACAGCAGCCCGTTTAAGCTTCATAACTCCTGAGCCACTTGACCTTTTGATTTCTTGAGATGAAGTTTCAGATAAAAACCGCTAAGGAATTTTTACTTATCCTAAGATATTTACCACCTACTTGTTTCGTTGAACCAGAAGAAGTTGCATCAATCAAAAAGTGATGAGGTGCATTGTTGGAGTGACTCTGCTCCTTTTTCTCTGATAATTGGGCATTGAGCATTAAAAAACGATTTAAGCTAGAATTTGAAGATTGTTTAGGATAAGTAAAAATTAATTTTATCTTTAAAATTCTGTATTTGTTTACAGTATTACATGTGAAGGCAGAGTGCTGGTTACGTCTTCGGGCCTCTCCCTTTCACAAAATGGTAGCAGCGAACTACGCCCGAAACGAATCCATCTTCTAAAAATTGTTTCACAACTTGGGGGAATTTAAAAAGTATTAAATAACGAGTGACTAACCTTATTTTACATAGCAGGAGCTTTAGGAAAGAAACCTGAAAACAAGTATTGAAAGATTTGTAAACTACGAAAACATTTGCAGAGGGACAACAATGTCGCGGAGCAGAGCCTTGGTTAATTCCCTGTCTGGGTCGGTAGATACAGCTGAGAAATCTTTGCCGAAGATGTGACCAGTACTGTGAACAACTGCCTAGATGTATCCATTTTGCCACTAACGGAAATTTACAAGCTTAAGTGGTACTCAACTCCAGTCAGTGTGGAAACTAGGAATCTAGTTTGCGCCAAGTTCTAAGGGGCACAACAGTTGGTGTTAACTACTCAGCGGTGGGCCAACCAATACATTTCATGGTTTTGGGATGCAGACCCGAGCATTTGGACAGAGCTTTGAAAGAAACTGTACGCTGTATTACTTTGAACATGGGATAACATTATGTTGGAAAAATGTTTATGCTGTTATGTTCAAAATACTTAAACACAGAGTTTTATAAACTTTCGAAGATAAACTTGAATAGTTACTTGTCATCTTCTTTGACTTTTTTCTAGCTGTCAGTTCCTGATCACTTGCATCGTAGTAGCAACGATGATGTAAATGATCAGGAACTGACAGTTTGAAGAAAGCCATAAGAAAACGAACAAGAATATGAAGAAAGCCATAA
>JAHWFP010216402.1:2238-13362 GCA_023313725.1 Lithobius niger | reverse complement strand
GTAGCGCAGTGGTTAGAGCGCCCGGCTAGTAAACGGGAAGTCCTGGGTTCAAGTCCCAGTTGCGGCAGTAGTCTTTTCTTTCTTTCTCAGACTAGTGTATTGTGTTTCCTCACAAGGCCAGTCTTTAACGCAGATTTTCAAGGAGTCAAGACTTGAATTTTGTGGGTTTTTTATTTTTTATTTAAGGTTTTCAAGGATTTCACGCTTTGTACGAACCCTGTTTAAATGTCGTTAAGTTCAGGTGGCCTTGACAATGACAGATCACCAAAAAGTTGAAATTGTCAAATTATTTCCGACATAATACAAGTTGCTGAATGCAATGATGTTTAATTGTTGTTTTTTTTTTCGTGTTTAAGCATGTTCGGTAAAAAACCGCTATTGTAATAAAAATTTTAATCGCCTGAATTACCTTTAAAGTGGCACTATCACCGATTGAAATGCGATACCGTGGCGCCATCTAGCAGCCGTGACATTGTTAACCTTTATAACCTGCTTCCAGGTGCACGAGGACGAACCACCAAATTTTCACTCAATAATCAAGGATGTCGTCGCTTGTTTCGTTTCGTTAAAAGAAATGCCGTTATGCATTCCTTCACTTGGTGCAAGCAAGTGCTAGATGGCACTACGTTAGCGCTAGATGTTGTCAGATTTCGTCTGCTTTCAATCGGTGATAGTGCCACTTTAACATTGCAAACTAACGATTTTCAAATTTGTATTCCATTCACATCCTGATTTTTTTTTTTTACTGTCGTAGCCAGACAATATGCAATAAAACACAACTACTTCTCTTTTATACACAATGTTCATTTGGACTTCAATTGGGGGTGGAGCTGGCAGTGCAAGGGCCGTGGTAAAACTAATGAAGTCATTAGGTATATAGCAAAGTGCTCTTTATGTCATAATAGCGGGACACAACGTGGTTGCTGCCCTCCCTCAAGGTTGACTGGTGAAAGTAACGACCCGAGTTGTATTGTTATGAAGCTGGTGAAGCAACCAGAAAATGAGATTAGCTATTTAGCTTGACTTACAGACCCACTAAGTCTGCTTCAAACGTAGAAATTACCGCATTGCACAACTGACTTAATGATTTGTATGCAAACAACATCTCAGAACAAAACAAAACTATGAAAGGTAAAAGTCCACCGTCTGTGTGTTTCCCCAGCTGAGTGACATAATGACATGGCACAAATAAATTCAACACCAAGCAGGGATCGCACAAGGTGCTTGAAGTCCTTGAATTTGTTAAGAAAAAAAATCACGGTCTTGAATTCCTTAAAATTATTACTAAATTAATTTCTTTTGAGCCTTAAGTCAACCGAAGCAAATTAATGCTCGTGTAGCTGAACCAGCTCAATTTTGAACATTACCAGACTTTTAGAGAAGAAATATCTGGTAAAGGAAGGTGCCAACCCGGGGATTTGAGCTGGCTAACCTCCGATCATCGTAGGGGCCAAAACATCGTCCAGAATTCGCCAGAATATTTCCCATAGCTGCTGAAGGACCATGGTAGCCTCTCACGCTACCCTGGCCGGCAGTTCTGTTGTGGACTTTGCGAAGGTCTCCTTTCTAGGGGTTCGACCAGATCCGCAAACCTTCAGCAACCAAGCTAAACCCTCTCACCACTCAGCCACGATGGCCAATAAGTTGTTAGCTATGTCCTTAAAAGGCCTGGAATTTGAAATTTGCTGTGTTAATTTAAAATAATTAAGATAAGATAAAGACAAACTTGGAATTAGTTTTAAATAGCTTATGTTTGGCGTAAAATGCTGTAGAGTTAATCTTTAAAATTTTCACGTTTTCATCAGTTGTTTACTCGGCTATTAAAACGAATCTAAGAAGAAAAAAAAGTATAGAAAAAAGCTGATGGGAAAAAATCGTTTCTTGCTGAAACTCCTTACCGGACTGACTTACCCTAACTTATAACAATAACAACGCGCAAAAATCCACGAAACAATTTTTTCTACTGTTTTTATTTTTTCCCTTGACTTTTTCCCTTTGGCTTGGCTTTTTTCCCCGCGCAATGCGCCTGTAAAAAACCTGAACATTTTATTGTTTAATTAGATGCTGTTGGCTCATCACCTGCAAAACTAGGCCCTATTTGAAGCTGAGTAGCCTATCTGAGTAAGTTTGTTGATTAATAAAGATCCTTGAAAAAATCACATTGGTTTTGGGAAAGTACATGAAAAATCACACTAATTTTGGAAAAATCCTTGAAAGTGATTGAATTTTCTGTGTGTGATCTTGTGCGTACCCTGCCAAGTCTGACAACGTACTCACTGGATGCCCGATTTTTGTACATTAATTTTGTGCCCCCCCCCCCCCCACAAGTGCACAGTACTAATTTTTTATAATTATTAAAATAAGGCTGTCCTGTGCCCCTACTTCTTATTCCTACGTTTATACCAGGTACAAATAGAGATAATAAACAAGTTAAGATAGCTAATCAAAGTAAGGGATGGCAGCTGTGCTTTCACCAGATATCGCAGCAATGGCTAGGCTAAGTTATTATGAACTAGCTGTACCCCCGGCGTAACATACGCCGGCTAGCTGGTTCCCGCATACCTGAGCGTAACACTGTGGTGGGCCCGGTTTCCCCTATTGTGTGGTCTGAGTATCCCCATCTCTGCTCCCTCTTTGAACCCCTGCTGATTTGTGTTATGGAAGTAAATATTTATTTTCAATGGAGGACGCCCTCCTCCCCCTCTTTCATTGTAGTGCATAATAATGATGAATTTGCTTGCCCAACTGCTTGTTGATGTTTTGCTTGTTTTTCTTTTTGTTTTAAACTTGTTAGGCATTTTAATTCCCTAGTGTTTAAAAACAACTGACCTAAAATTACTATCAATAACGTGGTGCACGCCTCTAACCACTTTACATGGGTGGTAGACCTCTATCAAATTCCTGTAACACTGTAGACACTCCTGACTCAGCAGTACTTTGGAAGTTACGGTAACAACAACGTTAAGTTTCCCGTTTTTCTTCTACCGATACAGAATACAACCGTAATAATAACATCGGCCAAGCCAGTGCCGGTCTTAAAATTGAAGATAAACTTTTTTTTATTAAAATTGAAAATAAACTGTTCTCTATTTCGGATATTTTTCTTTTTTGCTAAATAAGCTGAGAACGACAAGGAGCCTCTGATAATATCAAGTTGTGCAGCTTCATAATAGCCGTGGTATGGTACAAGCAAAGTTATGAACATTCGTTTAAGCTACGCGGACAAATAGGGCGAAGTCTCACCAACGACAACCACTGTGAAATCTGTACCTATAGGCCTAGTGGCCGAGGAGCCTATACTATTTCACGATACATTTACAATTGAGTAATGGAGGGAATATGACATGTTTATTATTGCAAGCATTGGTTATACATACCATTACAGAATAGACACATGCGATTGCATATGACTAACTAGTAAAATATACAAACAAGGGGTATTCTCAGATGATGTCACAATAGGCATTGGCAACTGACGTAGTAATGGTGGCATTGTGGTACATACACCACAACCACCTTTTACAGCCGTATTCCAGAAAGCTCCTCAAGTGTCAGTGTGAGAGGGAAGTGTGCATGCAAACACATAAGGTAAAGGTCGACAATTTTAGTAACCACAAAAGCAAATGTGAGCATCGTAACATCTGAATGTATTTCTATAGACATGCTTTGACCCTTACACTCGCCCTTAGCCCGACTTGGCCCTTCAGTGGATTTCTGTTATATGGCTGTTAGTCTTCTGTACAGTGAAAGCTGGAAAGACTATTAGCCATATTCCAGAAAGCCACTCAAAGGCCAAATCAGGCTATGGGTGAGTGTAAGGATCAAAGCATGTCTATAGACATAACGTCAGATGTTTATACACTCACATTCGCTTTGTGGATGTCCTAAAATCGTTGGGCCTTATCTTAGACTAGCATCGTACCCGGCTTCGCCCGGGGATTTGTTTGACCCGTGGTTGTTTCCCAGTATTTGCGCGGTGCTGTCTGATCATTCACTGCAACAGTCAATTTTTCTTTGTGTAACACTCCCCCTTTCCGTCAATCCTCTCCCTCCGCAAAGCAATATCGTAATCAAATAGTGGCTCTAACAAAAGCACTGCCCCACCCACGGGCACTCCCCATTCAGGCCCCTCCCACTCCCATTAGCGTGCAAAAAATAACTGTCCTTCGTACATGACGCCATTTAAGACATGCCTTTGCGATGACAGCGCAGAGCAAATTGTTAGTCGAGGCAACAATGTGCCAAATTTCAACTTCTTTTCAGGGCAACAACGTCCCAGTTTCACCTTCAAGCCAAAGAATTGACACACTCGTACGTTTTCATTGTTCCCCTTTTGGGGGTCGTTGCGGTTGCTTCATTTCTGCTATGAGACTTTGGTTTATAATGTAAGATGTTTGCACTCACATTTGTCCTCTCACACTCACACTTGAGGGAATTTCTGGAATGCGGCTGTATAGCAGCGACTTTGTCCATCCGTCCGTTGCCTTTTCAACTCTGGAACGGTACCTGAAAGATACAAAGGGTTTTCACCAATAGATTCAGAGTCCAAAAATAAGTTAAAAGGAATAAAGAAAAAACGGAAGTATGAAGCGCAAGTGGCCCACAAGTGACCGGACGTGACCGACAAATGAGCCCATCAATTATGGAATGGTACCAGATAGACAATTGGTTTTCACCATTAGATTCAGCGGCCAAAAATTAGTTAAAAGGAATTTAAAAAAAAACGGAAGTATGAAGCGCAAGTGGCCCACAAGTGACCGGAAGTGGCCGACAAGTTAGCCCATCATCTACAAGGGCGGATCCAGAACGAATCCTTGGAGGGGGCCGCAGGATGGTTTTTCTCCTTTTTCGTTCATTTTTGTCGTAATTTAGTACTTTTCCCCCAACAATTTCGCCAGTTTTTCCGAGTTTATTTGCCTTGGAGGGGACCGCAGCCCCCTCGGCCCCTCCCTTGGATCCGCCCTTGATCATCTGTGGAACGTTTCCAGATACACACCATTTCAGCACTAGATTCAGCGTCCAAAAATTAGTTAAAATGGAATTAAAAAAAAAACCGGAAGCTTTCCCTTTGTGGGAAACTGTGGCTACGGTGCGTCGTTTCACAAATCCAACGGCTTTGCTCTGCAGGATACCAGATTAGGCTTTGACGAATGCTCACCACAGGGCCGGGAGCTCCGACGATTGTTGAACGGGAAAGTGCCCCATCAATGAATGACGGCAATGAAGGTGATGGGAGTGGGCTTGCGACTTTATTTATAACCATGATTAATAAAGAAATGAGTGCTCTGCATGAGAAAATCAACTACTAAATAAAACCAAAGAGGCTCTGGCAGCTGTGGAATCCAGTGAAAAGTGGAAACGCTACCTGGAGGGGACGCATTTTCTGCTCGTCACAGACAACGAAGTTCTTAAATGGGAGGTGTTTGCACAAAACATCAGGACGTACAGTAAGATGGGCTATTAGGCTGACAATCTCTAGACTTCATGGTGGTATGCTGGCCCAGACAACTGAATCCTCCGAAACCGATGCAGTATCTACAACCAGCCAGCTGCATCTCTAGCTCTCGAAGCTCTGCCGAAATCGAGGTTATACATTAGGTCTCAACCCATTATGGAGAAGTAGCTTAAGGAAGCACAGCGGGGAGACCTGAAGTCAACAGGGTAGCACAAGTCTTGATGCACCCGCAACTGAATATGCGTTAGGAATCTGGAAAACTTCGACAAAGATGGTCGGATTACTGCAACGATCCAACGGTGAAGGACGCCTTAAAGGAAACTTTAGACTGTGTGCACCAAACAGCTGCTGCACACTTATTTGAAAGACTACCATGATCAGTCACCAGTCACCTTGGGGTGCACAAAACGATTGTTCGACTGAGGAAGATTGTCTACTGGACCATGGCTGTTCACAGATATCAACGAATGCATATGAATGCTCCCGTGAACGTGTCAATTGGTGAAAGTGGCCCAAACCAACACGGTGAGGAATATGCAGTTGGCGATTCCATCCTACAAGATGCACGTGGTGGGAAGCGATTTTGTTGGCCCTCTTCCGGAAACAAGAAAACGTAATAATTACATTCTATGCATCTTCACGAAGAATTATGGCCGATACCCACACGATTCACTACTGCAAGAACAGCTGCCACCAAACTCCTATCGAAAGTAGTCACATATCACGGCCCACCGGACAATCTGATTTCAGACAATGGTGCGGCTTTTGTGGCGAAAATATTAGAGGAGATACTCAGTCTCAGGATTCCATCATAACCATACCACAGCTTACCACCCACAGGCGAATAGTATTCTCAAAGCGTGCATCAGAACCTTCACCCACGAAAACAAGACAGATGGTCACCACTCCTACCAGCGCTACAGTGGCCCATGAGGTCCTCACCACATGCAAGTACTGGAGAGACGCGTGGACGGGATCCAAGGAACCATCTCCAGATACGAAGTAACCCGACAGTCAAATTGATACTAACGGTGCAGGAATACGACGAGGTGCAAAATTTGTTTCTTGCCCATCTCACGGAAGCAGCACGGAAGCAGCACGGAACGCACAAAGTGCCAACGATCATAAGCACAGGGCTGACTGCATTCAATCAAGTCCTACGTGAAGGTACGGAATCGTGTAGTCAAATACCCAGGCAGGGTAAGAAGCCTGCGACTGTTTACACAGTGCCGTAGAGTCGTTGCCAAGCATCATGCTTCAATCATTAATACTTCCACATTGCAGACATTGGCCGATATTTTCATTCGATGACAATGGACAGGTATGGGTTTAAAAAGTCACAAATGGATGATGAAACTGGAGCAGAAGCAATTCCTGATGCTGAAGCAGTGGATGAACCTACCCCTGTGAAGGAAGTTGGGGAGTTGTCGAGTTTTCGTTGCTAGAACGGTGATTGGGCTTTCGGAATCGAGTAACAATTCATAAACATGAGCAGAGAACTTTTCTGGCTAACTTGGCTATCTCGCTTTTAGTAGCCTATTGCTTGTGCTATGACAACTGCCTTCATAATCTTTTCAGTGTTACGTGGTACGACGTGTAATTACAGGACGGAGAGCTTGATTGGTGATAAATAAACGTGTATTCAATGTGTAATAATATGGTTTAGGTTTAATTCAAATTGAATTTAACAGCTAAATTAACAAGCTCAAAAACAGGCTGGCTTCAGCAATCAGCAACCTAAAAAGAAACTATTGCTTGTATGGGGCCCATTCTATTTAATGTTAGAAGCCCATATTTAGGCCTATTGATCACTTAAACTGCTCTCACCCATAGAGATTTCTAGGCAGACTGTTTCGCCCTTGTTTGGGCTCGTCATTAGAAAATTTACCTTGCTCGGCCAAGCCAAAAAAGCATCAAGAGTGTTACGAATGCACGGTTACTCTGTGGACGAGAGTATACACACCTTGCTAGTGGTAAATTAACAAGCTCAAAATCGGACTGGACTGGGTTCAGCATGCCGCAAAGAAGAAACTACTGCTTATGTGGTAGGGGTGTGCGGTTTTAATGTTTCGAGTTCCGATTCAATTTCGATCGATTTTGGGGAAGAACACCTCGATTTCGAAATTAAATTTTTTTATTTTTTCTATTTTATTATTTTTCAATTTGTATCAATACACTCGCCTTTGAAAAACCCCTAAGTGTCAGTAATTACATTCCTGTGTAAACTAATGTTACTCCAATACCGGGTACTTACGAATTAAACTTTGAATTGTGTGTTCATTTAATATGCAAAACTACATTTTTGTATTAACACCAAGTTAGAAACCACGCTTCCACACCCCCCCCCTTTGAGTAGCAACATCCTTAGATTGTGCAAGATTGGCCAATTATTGCCCCTTAGTTGGTTGCTAAACATAGATTGGAGTCTGTTGTGATTTGGAGCATTGTTGGCTACACTATTTTAGCAATGATTAACATGTAAATACACAATTGCCATATAAAACTAAGTCATTACACATTTTTGACTAAAGTTAATGTTTTACTTGATTCTAATTTAGTTTTTATGTTAAACTTTATTCAAGTGTATTTATTGAAAAATTTTAACAAAATCGAAAATAATTCATCTCGTTACTCGGTGGGGATCTCGCTAATCGTTGGGAATCTAGTTAATTGAATTTCTCGATTTTGATTCGGACGGTTTCGATTCGATTTCGACAACGTAATCAAATCGAAAGTTTCGATTTTGGCACAGTCCTATTGTGTGGGGCTCCATTCTACTTAATGTTATACACCTACATTTAGGCTTCATAATGAAAGTTGATCACTTAAAATCAAGCTGCTCTCACCCATAGAGATCTATATGAAGTATTTGCCACTGACAAGAGCGAAACAGTCTGTTTAGTGATCCCTATGGGTGACAGCAACTAGATTTTTAATTAAGTTTCAATTGCCATAAACTGGCCTAAATACAGGTGTCTTTAACACTCAGAAGAATGGAGTCCCATATTAGCTCGCTGAAGCCAGTATAGTTTTGAGCTCGTTAACCACTTCCCGGCCAGGTACGAACATGCGTTTGTAGTAGAAGTGGTAGCAAGCCGAACCAGGTACGAACATGCGTTTGTAGCAGTTTGGATTCTAGTCTGTTAGCTGGTCTTCAAGGGGTTAAATATTTTAACACTGGGTCAGCAAGGAGCCTCTGCTCTCATCCACAGAGTATTCTATACTGACGAGTACGAACGGCAAAACAATCCGTCTTAAAGAGATCTCTATGGGTGAGAGCTGCGCAATTTGGAGTGATCAAATGCCATAATAGTCCAATTATTGGTGCTAACAGAGCTTGTTAATTTACCGCCAGCAAGATGCATATGCTCTCATCCAGAGTATTCTCCGACGAGCCCAACATATAAATAAAAAATAATTTAATTGATGATGGTCGTTCGTATTTTTATTGCTTTTAATGGATTTGTTCTAAATTTTAATCATGACTGTATCGTCGTTTGTAATTTTAAGTCTTAAATCACATTTATTGTTCATTCATTGTCATAATTATTGTTTCGTGCAACAAGACAAAATTAGTTAAGTGCTTAAGTAAAGCAAGCTCTTCACAGTGCTGTTCTTAAATTTAATGAAGGCAGTAACGTCTTTAATAGCTGGAGCAAGCGCGATCTAAATTCATAGGCAGGCATAGTATTTGGAGCAGGCGTGATATATGGATATCACTCCTACTTCTTAGTCCTAAACCATTGTACAACATTGCAATTTCATCATGTTTCATTGTAAAGGAGGACCGATATGGTGAAATTACGTGATAATTGTTCCTGCTCGCCATGGTTTTAGCATTACAGAAAAGGATGATGATGGTTCCACGCATAATCATAAAATACTACCTTTTTTAAGGTTCAACTTATCCAAACCTAAGCACTGTATCTTAGTAACTGCCACTGGTGATGAAATGCGGGGAATGATGTGGGTTCCATTGTAATTGAAATTGACTGAATCATTAAAAATCACGTCATGGAGAATAATGTCCAGAAGGGAACTAAAGGGACAAGGTTACTAATTAGTAAGAACGATCCACGTTTTCTTCGCTCATTCTCAAACACAAAATACCGTTTGCTATTCGCAAATTTTCGGTCGATTCTGGTCTGTTCCTAGATTTGTTGTTGTGTGCACCTTTCGTGCACCTTTCGTGCACACAGTATTTGAATATTTATTGCTGTCATCCTTTGCCATTTCATGGTGTTAAACATCATTGCTCTGATTCGTTGTTACAAGGTGCATCTTGCACCTATCAGTTATTGTTAGCCAATAGTAATAAGCCATGTGACTTAACATAAGTTATAAATGTATGTGCCTAGCTCTTATTAAAACAACCAGTTACTAGACGTCAACACGTCTAGTAACCCTTCCTTTACTTGTGCCCTTCCTTTTAGTTAGAGTAAGTTGCTTTGAGCAACCCAATAATATGTAAGTCCAAGTACATATCAACTGGCGACGAGGATGGGATCAAAGCATCCGAAAATTTGCGAATACCGAACGGTACTTTGTGTTTGAGAATGAGCGAAGAAAAAGTGGAGCGTTCTTGCGAATTTGCTGGATATTCTAAAGTAAAAATTGGTGTTTTGATATTTTTAAAAAGGTTACTATGCCAGCGACATCAGTCAGGGAGAAAATAGTGACATATAAAATGAAAAAAAAGAACCATCATACCCTGAATGTTCGAAAAAATTCAAGACATGAAATCATGCTCAAATTCAAAAACAAAACGATTTGCAAATTTTCGACAAGCTGCAATGAGCCAGTGACTAAAGATGGAAAGAATATACTGTAGCCCACCAGTCTTAATCACGCCACCACAAATAAACACAGTAGAACCTCGATCATCCGAACTAATTGGAAGTGTAGGGTGTTCGGATAATCGAAAATACGGATAGTCCAATTTACTTGCAAATTAAAAAGTAAAACTTTTTCCTTTACTTAATTTTAGTGCTTGTGAACTGTGATTGATTGTATAAGACTACTGAAAAGAAAATATTGCATGAAACGACTCCTAGAACATAAATGAAGTCAAGTCAATGCTTATTGCTTCTCTAAAAAACGACAAATTTCTGAATATTTTATGAAAATTGGGAGCTCGGATAATCGAGGTTCTACTGTAATGTAAATCTTGTAAATAAGCTTCTTGTGGTGGCGTGACGAAGACAGGACTATATTTTTTGTGAAAATCGGGAGTTCGGATAATCGAGGTTCTACTGTAATATAAATCTTGTAAATAAGCTTCTTGTGGTGGCGTGAAGAAGACAGGAGAACTAGATTTTGTCCATCTCTAGTCATTGCAGCCTGTCCAAAATTTGCAAATCGGTAGGATTTGTTGTTTTTGAATTTGAGCGCGACTCCGAGTCTTGACATGCAAGTCTTTACCCATGCTTTACCCTTCAAAAATGTTTTCCATGTAAAATGAAACACACGGTTTTAAGAAATCATTTTAAGTTCATTTTTACTATTCACATTTTTTTTTTAGCTGATGGGCAACTTGTACAGCAGCAGTTTATTCTCAGCATCAAGTGTACAGTATCTTAAAAATTCTTTAAAGACTTACCCTTTAAAGAAAAATGTATCTTTTTAAAATCTACACAACTAATCTCGTCATCAAATTTCTATAAATGTTC
>JAHWFP010216397.1:0-13660 GCA_023313725.1 Lithobius niger | reverse complement strand
TCTGGCCACGTAGGCTTTTAGCATATTAATGTGATAAATGGTAGGCTGTTTTCTACCAGTTGTCTTTTCTACAAGATAGTTAGTTTCTGAGATTTTCTCGAGAACCTTACAGGGCCCTTCCCAATAAACTTCTGATTTGTTGGCCCTAGAAGGGCGCAAGATCATGACCTTGTCACCAGGCTTAAAGGTACGCTGGCAAGCTTTCCTGTCATAATATTTCTTGGACGTTAATTGTGCCTCAGTGTAATTATCTTCTGCAATCTCACGGCAGTATTTGAATCTTTGCAGAAGGCCGATAACGTGCTCAAGTACGCTTGGATGCACGTCAGGAGCTACCCAATTTTCCTTAATTAGTGTTAAAGGACCACGGAGATTACGTCCATAAACCAACTCACTTGGCGAGAAACCAGTGGTTTCATGAGGCACCGTTCTGAGAGCAAACATTGCTCCAGGAAGACAACGTTCCCAGTCATGGGGGTGCTCGCTGCAAACTGCCCTCAATACTGCTTTAAGGGTCCTATGGAACCTTTCAACCGAGTTGGATTGAGGATGCGCAACAGATGAATGAACCATCTTAATTCCACATTTTTCTAGAAATAATGTTGTTAGTTCACTAACAAAACAACTACCTAGGTCGGATTGCACCGTCGACGGAAATCCTATTCTAGAAAAGACCTCTAAAAGAGCATCAACCACAGACTGACTGTCAGCCTGCTTAAGTGGAACTGCTTCCGGCGATTTTGTAGCCGGGTCAAGCATGGTTAGTATATACAGATACCCTGCTTTTGTTTTGGGACGAACTGGTCCCACTATGTCAATTATTTGTCGCTCCATAGGTTCGTGCACCATTGGCACCAGTACCATAGGGGCAACTGAGACTTTGCCAGATTTTCCCGTTTTCTGACAAGTCGAACAAGACGCAACATAAAGTTCAACATCTTGAAAAATTCTAGGCCAATAGAATTGAGCTAAAATTCTATCTTGGGTTTTTGTTTTACCAAGATGGCCTGCCCAGGCATTTGAGTGAGCAGTATGCAATATTAATTCTCTGCATTTAGAGGGGAGCACTAACTGGGGCTCCTTATAGGGGCGCTTCTCCTTCGGCACAGGAGTGCGAAATAATAAATCGTCCTTAACAAAAAAACGTTTATTCTCATCTTGCTGGGAAATGGGTAGCCTACTGCTTTCCCAACACAACTCTAGGCTAGAGTCAGACTGCTGCAAGTCTTTGAACTTATCAGGACTAAGTTTGCATAATTCCAAAAACTTGCTATCACTTGGACCTAAGATCGAAGGATCCTCTGGGCCTAGTGGAGTAGTTTTTATTTTGACCTGGTTTAGGTCTGTAGACTCCTCAATTTCGTCCTCCTGCTGCATCACAGGTGGATCAAGGATAATGTCTAAAGACGGGCTGGAGATTGCCATATCGGGCGTACAAGTTAAAGAGGGTCGCTCACACTGTCTACTTTGTGAACGAGTTACTGCATTAACTATGGGAATTGGAGTTTTCATTTCCCTTTCCTCCAGAATGTTTTGGGTGGGTACACCCATCAACATTTGGAAATGTGGGCCCATGTGATCTGTAACTAAGGCTTCAACCTCTACTGGCCCATACGGGGTTTCTAGAGTTACAAGGGCGATTGCGTTTGCCGTTGTTTGATCTGTTAACGCATTGCTAGAATGCGTAAACTCCCCAGTAAACTGATGGGGCTTTACTAGCTTACGGTCTATGATGTCACTAGTAGCTGCAGTGTCTCTTAGCACCTTGCAGTTTGTACCGTTCACTGACTACTCTGTAATATATTTATTTAAAACATATTCCTGGGTTTTACCTAGTGAACTACAAAAGTTTGCCTCTTTCCTAAGGGGGTTGTCGGGGCACTGATTTCTAAAATGGCCGACTTTATTGCAAATAAAACAATTCTTAGGCTTGTCCCTAGGCTTATCGAAATGAGCCCTGGCATCACCATTTTCTTTAAAATTGTTTTGACTAGGCCTAGGAGCCTGTCTGTTGCTATTCGAGTGAGCTTTGGCACCAGAATTCGAGTTAGTGTTGCCACTGCCCGAGTTCTGCTTTTTCTGTTGGTTGCTCGAGTTTTGCTTACCATTGTTAGGGTTCCCAGTGGCACCCAGGTTACCTTTTGCAGAAGCATCACCTTTACTAGCACCAACAGGAGCATGACGAATGTCCTTTTCTGCAGTAGACACTAGCCTACGCGCAACATACTCATCGGCATAAATAGCTGCCTTTTCTACTGAAGCCAGTACTTAAGTTGGTTGGGACAATTTACTAAAAATTGCTCTAGCAAAATCAGATCTTTAACTCATTTTCTTGTTGTTTTAATTGAAACTGAGTGTCAAGTTCCATCCACCGAGTCTCTTGCTGGCTTTTGGCTATCTCAGCTTCATGAGCGAGTTTTTGCTTAGCTAACTCGGCTTCATGACGCTGAATATCTACTAATTGGGCTAACCTAGCCTTTTCATTTTCAGCCTCGAGAAGTTTAAGATGCTGCAATTCTCTAGCTTCATCCCTTTCCCTCTCTTTTTGTTGTTTGGCTTCCCTTAATGGTGTAAGCCAATCCTTTAAATCATCTACAGTAAAAATACCTTTGTCAATACCATTCTGGATTTTGGTTATAGTCATGGATTTTACACCACTCTTACCTATTCCGGTATCAACACAGAATTTTTGTAACTCTTTTACTGTATAGGGTTCACAAATGGTTTGTGCATCCATTTTTACCAACTGTTTTAATGCTGGGTTCACGACCCACTGCGAGAAAAAAAAAGCAACGCTTGCGGGAGCTTCAGTTGGAAAAGTATGTTTACTAAACTGTAAACATCAAGTTTAAACTTAAAATAAACTTGCAGTTATTCACTAATTAAAATAAATTTAATCTAGTTAGGCTAACACAGGCCTACAACAGTTATTTGCTATTTAAACTGAAATTTAAACTAGCTAGGCTAACAGAGGCCTACAAACAGTTATTCACTATTTAAACTGAATTTAAACTAGCCAGGCTAACACAGGCCTACAAATTTCTTTTTTTCGTAAAAAAAAAACCTTTTTTAAACGACCGGTAAAATTATTTAAACCGACTGGAAAATGTACCTTTTTTCACCAAAGTTTCCAGAAATAATTTTAAGTGACAATCTCCTGTCAAGGCAAATATCCCTATTTTAAAACTTTAACCCTGGTCTCGCAAGCGTTGTTTTTTCACACAATTTTAAACCATAAAATCACTAAACTTCAGCTGCTCAACCTTAAAGTATATAAAAACAATTTGCACCTGAACGACTGCACTTACAATTTACCCCTGCTTTGGCTTTTTGCTGTTGTTCTCTTGCTTCTCGCTTGAGTACGACTTGATTTCCATCAAACTTGAGGAATTAAATAAAGTTTTGAGTCCGTGGTGTCCCTGTTGACTCCTCACTGGAAACAAACACTTGTTTTCGTTTCAGCCAGCAAACCTCTGCAGAACTGACTGAAACAGTGGCTTTTGAATCCAGCCAGCAAACCTCTGCTGAACTGACTGGATTACTGGATTTTCATTCCAGCCAACAGACCTCTGTTAAGCTGACTGGAATAGTGGAAAAACTAGCGAGCGCATAAAGTGACAAATAAATTGCTCACAAAGTGGCCGTAGCTGTGCTGACGGAGTCGGCTGCTCTCATAGATGAATTCCGGCTGTCGGCCTACGGTAGTCGATGTCTAGGCCTGCTTGGGTCGTCTATACATCGGACGGTGGTTTGAAGCTTCCCTCGGTTTGGTCGGCTTGGCACATCAGCTCCTCGGGTCCTACGATCCTTGGAGCTGCTGGGCTCGGTTGCTGACCATGGCTTTTGGGGGCTTGCTTCTATCGGCAATCGATGGCTGTGGGTTTGAGCCTTACTGTCATCTACGACGATCCCTGGTAACGCATGGCTGGAATCCCGGCAACTGGAATCCTGGCGTTGTCTCGACGAAGGAAGTGGGAAGAATTTGGGTTTTTACCGAATCCCACTGGCTGCGACGCAGTTTATTTCGGAGCCTAGCTAAAGTCCCTAGGGGGGGCCGTAACAGTTTTCCTAACTGGCAGTATTCTCCTTCCTCTCGACGATCCTGGTAGAACTGCCACCACTCATTCGCGAATGAGACCTAACCTTAACTCTTTTAAGCCCAACCACAAGTCCCTGAGACCTCTGTGAGCCGAGCTATTCAAAGAAAACTCCGTCATGTTATGATTTAAAACATGCTTTATTTCTTCATGCAAAAGTCAGAATAAAAGAAGTCGATTTCAAACATATGCACATTTATTTATGGCAGATATCACAACAAGTTACAGGTTAACTATTTAACGTTGAAGGTAAACAACTTTCGGTTGGGTGCACAACTTACGGCTGGAACCAGTTAAAAATAGTTTAACTCAATTTTCAGGCATTTTGCGATGAAACAAGTTAAGTTATGATTTTGAACAAAATCAAAAAAATATTATATTAATTCTTCTTCCCTTTACGATTTTGGGTCAGGAAGAAAATTAATAAATTATCAAGGTTTTTAGGAACCCGTGGACCTCACACTAGCTTGTCCTCATTCATTGCGTAGGCTGACAGATGTTGGGCTTAAGAGCTAGGACTAGTTGTTATTAATCTTATTGGGGTCTAAATCATTTTAGGATCCCTTCCCCCTAAGATCTTATTAGCTAAAGTATCTTTAGACTACATTTTAGTTTAAGTACTTTACAAAGCTAAAGCTTACCAAGTCATGGTACTACCGCGACTTCTTCATCTTCAGCTTATCCGTTACTCGGCTAAGCGCGCGCCTACTCTAGGAAAGGCATAGCGTCCCGCCGATCTGCAGTGGTTTTGGGACCCAGATTACAAATGTCCGTTTCCTTAAATACAGAAATACAGGGCCTTCACGCGGACGAACAAAAGAACTGAAGGCTTCTCATTTGTTGAAAACCTAACTCAATTTCATAAACTGCATTTCAATTCGACGATTGCCTTGAGGCGTTTGCGCCCAAGGCGATTATTGGCTGGCTACATGATGCTGTCCTAAAACTTCCAGCGATCGGCAACTTGACTTCCGGGAAAAGGCGTCGTTCAAATGCCCGCGCTTTCTTCAAGACTGAGAAAAGAGCATCCAACCACGCGAGCATCCCATTGGCCGAGCTCGTGCCCTGTGATTGGCCAAAAACGGCTCTCTTGGATCTGGTTCCGGTTTGACGATCGTGGGTTCAGCAATACTAATTTCAAACTGAAATGCGCTGACATTAATTTATTTTTATTTAAAAAATAATAATGCTATGCAATACTACGAGTTAATAGCTATAGGACTAAAGCTCGATAAATGAAAAATTCCAACTCTAAATGAGTTGACACGCAAATCTAAAATTCGCCATTGGCACTAGCTAACAGCTGTTACTAGCCTACGAGTGCGAGCGCTCTTGCCATTATGTTACGTGAACCGTGTCAAATAACGAAGCACTAAACTATAAGTTTAACCTAGATTAAAATACCAATTTATATTTTAAACTAACTAGAATTTTATTTAATGCCCAAACTAAAAGATTTCGAGATTGGTTCCAACCGCATTTGTACTTACAGTTTTCTGGCTCCAAGCTGAAATACATTTCTATGGTCACAAATGCAATTCGTAAAAACGGCCGACACAAGGTCGATCTTCTTTTCAAATGACAATATTTAACAATATTAACATTTTTCTCGATGGAAGGTTACATGTCAACAACAGAGGATACATATTTGTATCCAAACGAATCCGACATTTACCTTAATAAACATTCAGTAAATTCGAAGGGTTTACAGAAAATCACGTCTCATGGCTTGTAAAAGCCGGATGCAACTTTTACGAAAAAAAGGATCCACGTAACTTTTCTTGGCATGCATTTTAACAAGTGGGATCCAAGTTAAATTAGCACAAAATAAATAAATGGTATTTTTATTTATTTTAATAAACCAGCAGCCACAACGGACTACTGAACTGAGTAGCCTACTCATATTTCTACCGACACGACATACAAGGAAGATCGCAGTTCCTGGAGAAATAGTAGCTAAACAGAAGAACATCTAAAAACAGGCTAATCTGTTATAGACCAGTAACGAACCTGAATTTAGGAAATAACCAAAGCCTTCCCACACCACGAGGGGGGGGCTTTGCTTGAGTGATAAATTACGATCTTCCTTACATGCCACTACACCACGCATTACAAAGATAACAAACCTAGGAAAGAAATTTTAGTAGGAAACGGTTTTTTTCTTCTGCTTTTTCTTTCTTCAGTTTTTTTCACTCTGATTGTTTTACTTTGGCTATTTTCCCACAGTTATTTCCCGTGGTTTTTTTTTTCAGTCCATTTTTTTTCCCCTGGGCTTTTCTTCCGCGGCAATCTTTCTCTTCGTTTTTTTTTTCCATTGGCTGTTTTTTCCAGGTTTTTTCCCCCTAGGTTTTTCTTTCCATGGCTTTTTTTCCTAAATTCAACGTTTTTTAATGCATTTCTTTAAAAAAAACTACAAAATCGACTTTAAAACAGAATCAATTTTAAAACTATTGCTCTATTTATACTTAATGCACGGTGGTGACGTCACGTTATCACATCCTCATGCTAAAAGTGTAGTCGTTATATACGGTTAATGTGAAAACTCACACACGTCACAGTGGGTTAATTTTAATAACCCACACTTTTTTGATAATCTAGTACTTTTTACGGGGTCTACACAACCCCTGATCCACCATCAGGGGCGTAGCGACGGGGTGGGGGGGCACACTGTCCCCCCACTCATTCTCCCAGTTGGTAAATTCGTGGAAAAAATTAAACTGTCGTTGCACGTGCACTTGTTATTATTTGTTACACGGGAGGAAATAACCGAGTCGGCATTTCACCTGTGCTCATTGACTCTTTTCCCCGTTCGGGAAATTCGTTAAAGCAAGAGTGACACCTATCTCACTCTTGGTTAAAGATATTAAACTTTCTTTGCACATGCGCGTTATTATTTATTATACCGGAGGCAAAAAAAGACTCGGTATTTCACCTTTGCTGATTGCCTCTTTCCCAGTCGCCAAATTCGTAACTTGAGTGAATGTTTCGTAGGAGAAGACAAAATTTCATACGAAAGAAAACAAGTCGTCTTATCGCTTCGTTCTTTTTTCCTTGCTTCATACTTTTAACTTTTCTACGAGTCGTCACTTCGTAACTTACCTTGGGCAGGGATTCAGTCCCCTCCACGTGAACTCGTATTGACACGTGCGCAATAAGGGTAGTCACCATAACTAAGAAAGTGGAGAAACTATTTGTTTATTGCTAAGTGAAGTGTTCGTCACCACCTTGTTGAGTACTTACTAGTTGTACGGCCATAGGCTGACTGAAATTGATTGTCCCTTCCCGAAAAAAAATTTAACATTCTGGAAACCCGTTTCCGTAAAAGAATTTGGTGCACATTTGGTTTCTATTTAAAGCATCAAAGAGCGCAGAACTAAATACGGTAAGCAAATTTAATTCGTCCAGTTTTATTGAGATATGCTTATGGCCTACAGTAAAAAAAAATACGATTTCTAAAATGCTGATACGCGACGAAAAATAAAAAAAATATAGCTTTTTAGCAGACGTACTATACTATCTATTTTGGTATCTTACTTTTGAGCAAACCATCATATTTTTTAACGACCTCTTCGGGCTTTTGAAGCCTTATCTCCGAGTAATTAAATTAAGTGTTAAAGACACACTATCAGAATAAAGTTGTTAAAATACCTACGCCAACCATACATACATAGAGAAAGCAAAGCACCAGTGCATGGCACCACAGCAACTTGCATTTATCAAACAAGAGGCGCTTAGCTGTATTTAAATTATTCAGTAAATTTAATCGTGTTAGTGGTTAGTTAAAATAGCGTAGAACGATATGTAATTAAAAATTAATTAAAGAGTCCCATGTTTAAAACTTCGATGGGTTCAACGGTGAAAATCTAAGGGAACGATGAGGAAGTGTTTAATCTAAATTACAAAACCATTTAGGGCCTATTATTTATCGTGATTCAAAGTATACATCAAAGCAAATGTTAGTGTCACCAACTTTCACCTCCCGACCGCGGTCACTTCAGTTCACAGAACACCTTGCTGGAAAGTCAAATGAATGCATGTTGTACCGGAAACTTGGTGGCAGCCATTTTTTTCCTGATATCAATAGTTTTAATAGCAAAAATTGTGTAGTTTCTTTGAATCTTTTGGCTTTTGGATTTAATCTAAATGACGATACAAGTAACTATTTTATTTTATTTTTTTTTTGTATTACCAGGGTGGCGTTCAAAAGCTCATGATGAAATTCCCTGATTTTTCCAAGTTTTCCAGATTAATACTCACACTTTTCCCCGATTTTTTTCGGCTATGACTTTTTGGGTTCTGTCGTTGTGGGGAGGCGGCTTGTGCTGTATCCATCTGCATCACGGACCCGAACTGTTTGGGTTATCGAGGGAGGTGGTGTGTACGGCTTCCTTGGTGGCCTCGCCTCTCGGCATGCTTAGGCTGCCACCTCACCGAGATAGACGGCGGTGTTAGCTTCCTGGTGCAGGGCCCTGGATATGCGGCTTCCGGCCCTGCATCACCCGAGTGCCGCGCGGGGTTTTCTTTTCTGGGGGGCGCACCGCCGCGACTTATTTTTGCTCTACATGGCAACTACTTCTCCCCCCTCCCCCCAAAATTCTTCCCCTACTCGCCGCACTAGCAAGCGCCAGAGGAGGGAACCCGAGATGGTTGGGCCTGGTGCCCAGTTACCAGACTTTCGTCAGAGTCGGGACCAAGTCCCGAAGTTCCTGGTGGTGACAGGCGAGGGCCGAGATGTTACACAACTCGGTCCGTTCGCTGTCCACAAAGCGCTGAAAGGGATCTGTGGTTCGGATCCGAAGAGTGTCTCTCGGCTCCGTGCTGGGGGATACCTTGTGGGGGATACCTTGTGGAAGTTGCAGACGATGGTCAGGCGAAGAGGCTTTTAAGGGCGAGTGCGCTGGGGTCATGCGCAGTGCATGTCGAGCCGCATCGTACTTTGAACAGCAGCAGGGGGGTCGTGACATGCTTTGATTTGAGGGGTCTCGGTGATGATGCCATCCTGGACGAACTCAAGTCACAGGGTGTTACGGCTGTGAGGCGTTTGACACGGAAAGGCGAGAATGGTGCCCAGCCAACTGACACCTTTTTCCTGACCTTTGATACGCGAGTTGCACCGCAGCACATTGCTGCCGGTTACCTGCGCTTGAAGGTCAGGAGTTACGTTCCGAATCCGATGCGGTGTTTCCGCTGTCAACGTTTGGGCCATACCAGTGGCTCGTGTAAAGGTAGGCCTACCTGTGTTTCCTGTGCTCAGGCAGCCCATGAAGGCGCTGACTGTGCTGGCCCGCAGCAGTGCGTCAACTGCGGTGGTCGGCACCAAGCCTCTTCACGGGACTGTCGTGTTTATGTTGAGGAACGTCGAGTGCAGGAACTGAAGGTGAAGGACGGGCTTTCCTACTCGTAGGCCCGAAAGAAAGCCAGGCTACCGGCACCGGCAATGACTCGTTCTTTTGCGCAGGTGTGCAGTGCGCCAACGCCTGGCCCAGTTAGTGAGTCTGCTGATTTGGCAGACTTACGCTCTGAGCTCAGGTCTTTGACGGTGACGGTGGGCAAGCTTATTACTTTGTTGACCCAGCAACATCCATCTCTGCAGGGTCTTTTGGGTCCTTCGGACCCGGTTGTTGCCTTGCCGTCGACATCTGCCCAGCCTGCAAATGCTTCTGCTCCTGCTGCTGTTCCTGCTGCTGTAACTGTTCCCAAGCAGGTTGGGGCTTCAGCTAAGCCTCCGCCTGCCCGGAGTGAACCACAGAAAAAGTCGAAGAAAAAGGCTCCTGCTGGTAAGGCCTCATTACCACCCGTGAGGACGTCGCCACCAGGAGAGAAAGTGACACTTTCGTTGAACGGCCAGCTTGCTGAGGGGTCCGTTGTGTCCCCTCAACATCTTGATACTACTTTGCCCATGGAACAGGGAGAGATTTCCTGTTCCAATTCTCCAGAACTTTTTCCTCCTTCCGAGGACAACTTCGTTCTGAATCTCACTCCATCTTTTGATTCGGGTGAGGATTCGGATGTTTTCGGATCGCCCAGAGGAGGAGTTGAGGAGAATGATTCTGTCTTCAGCCCGCCCTAATGCCTGCGCATGCCATCGTTCAGTGGAACTACCAAAGTTATCGGACCCATGCCGAAGAGCTGCGGCTGCTTTTGTCGCATTGCCGACCTCTGTGCTGCTGTCTACAGGAAACCTGCTTTAAGGCGTCAGATAATCCGGTTGTTCGAGGTTATTCTGTCTACCGTCTGGATGCTGACCCTGTGCCACGTGCACATGGTGGTGTTGCAGTGCTGGTTCAACACTCTCAGCCGCGTGCCAGTGTGCCTCTGCACACTAGGCTTCAGGCGGTAGCAGTTCGTGTTTCTTTCCATTTGGATATTACTGTCTGTTCGCTTTATTTGCCACCGGATGAGGTCTTTGGGGTTGGTGACCTGGAGGACCTGGTCCGCCAGCTTCCTGCCCCTTTTCTGTTGCTGGGCGACTTTAACAGCCACCATGTCCAGTGGGGGGGACCTCATACAGACAACAAAGGGAGGATCCTTGAGGAGTGGATGCAGAGGGGGTCTGTTTGCATCCTGAACGATGGAGCCATGACACACTGTAACCTGGCCACGGGCAATTGGTCAGCAGTGGACTTAGCCTTTTGCTCGCTGGCCATCCCAGTTCACTTCACTTGGGGTGTCACTGCCGACCTGCATGGAAGCGATCACCTCCCCATTGTGTTGTCCACAACACAAGGGGGTTCTGTGGCTTCCAGGCCAGCCCGGTGGGCGCTTAAACGTGCTGAATGGTCAGCTTTTGCTGAGGCTGCTGTATTTCAGCGTGCGGTTGAGGACTTTTCTGATGTGGATGAACTTTCCACTCATTTCGCTGACGTGGTCCTTGCTGCTGCTCATGCTACTATCCCGCGTACGTCCACTCAGCCGCGGCGGGTTCCTGTTCCGTGGTGGACACCTGCTTGCGGGCAGGCCATTCAGGCCCGCCGGCGAGCGTTGCGTGCGTTTACAGTCAGCCCAACTGCTGACAACTTTGTAGCCTTTAAGCGCTGTCGTGCCCGTGCCAGGTTTGTCATCCGTGAGGCTAGACGTGCTTCGTGAGCAGTTTATGTTTCGTCGATCACGCGCTCCACGCCTTCTCAGCAGGTGTGGCGGAAGGTGCGCCAGATCTCGGGGAAGACCGTGCCTTCCCCGGTTTCACAGCTGAAGGTGGCGAATACCGTGATCTCTTCTGTGCCGGATATCACCGACTGTCTTGCGTCTGCGTTTGCACAGGTTTCGAGTGATAACCATTATGATCCTGGTTTCCTCAGAATAAAGCGTAGTGAAGAGGCTCACCCTCTAGACTTTCGCTCCGACGGGCTAGAGGAGTACAATTTACCGTTCACCAGGCAGGAATTTGTTTCCGCTTTGTCCAAGTCGCATGACTCCGCCCCAGGGCCTGATGATGTTCACTATCAGCTGTTGAAACATCTGCCTCTTGCCTCCCAGCAGTTCTTGCTGGAGATGTTCAACCGTTTGTGGGCAGAAGGCTCTGTTCCGGCAGCGTGGAGGACAGCAGTGGTCATCCCGATTGTGAAACCGGGCAAAGACCCTACTGCTCCTTCCAGTTATCGCCCAATCGCTCTGACTAGCTGTGTCTGTAAACTTATGGAACGGATGGTTAGTGAGAGGTTGGTCTGGGTGCTGGAATCACGCGGATTCTTATCTGCGTCCCAGTGTGGCTTTCGACGTTTTCGGTCAACCATCGATCATCTGGTTGCCCTTGAATCGGATGTGAGGGAGGCTTTTCGCCTGCGTCAACATCTGGTTCAGGTTTTCTTTGACTTGGAGAAGGCTTATGATACGACCTGGCGTTATGGGATTCTCCGTAATCTCTATAACTGTGGCTTGAGGGGACGGATGCCACTGTTGCTTTCCGCTTACCTCTCAGGCCGTTCTTTCCGTGTTCGTGTCGGGGCGGCTCTTTCCCGCCCGTTTGTCTTGGAGAATGGTGTGCCTCAAGGAGGTGTTCTTAGTGTCATCTTGTTTGCTATTGGAATCAACCCCATTGCTCACCAAGCTGCTGTTCCCCAGTCATTGTTTGTCGATGACTTCGGCCTGCGCTTTCGAGCAGCTCGCATGCAGACCTGCGAGCGGCAGCTACAGCTGGCGATTAACAAAGTCCAGACCTGGGCGGTCAGTAATGGTTTCCGGTTTTCTCCGGACAAGACTGTGTGCATTCACTTTTGCCGCCAACGAACGCTGCACCCAGATCCTTGCCTGTACTTGGGGCAGGCGCAGATTCCTGTTGTCCCACAGGCACGTTTCCTGGGTCTGGTGTTTGATTCCAGGTTATCTTGGCTTCCACACTTGCGCCAACTTAAAGACAAGTCTTTGCGGGCACTTAACATCTTGCGGGTTCTGTCGGGCACTTCATGGGGTGCCGATCGCGCTGTCATGTTGCGCCTCTACAGAGCCCTTGTCCGCAGCAAACTTGATTATGCGTGCATGGTGTATGGTTCGGCTAATGACTCGACTCTCCGGATGTTGGACACTGTGCATCACAGTGGCCTGCGTGTGGCGACTGGGGCATTTCGAACTTCTCCAGTGGTCAGCCTCTATGCTGAGGCCTCGGAGCCACCTTTGGCCATTCGTCGGCGAAAGCTGGCCATTCAGTATGCTGTGCGTTTACGTGCTGTGGAATCCAGTCCTGCTTGGTCCATGGTGTTTGGGCCAGACTTGCGAGTCGGTAGACGCAGGGTGGGTAAGGGTGATTTCCGCGATAGGCTCCAGCAGTCCTGTCGGGAGATAGCCTTTGAAATGCCCAGCGTCTTGAGGCTTCGGGGCATGCCAGTTGCCCCTTGGCTTGTCCCGGGTGGCATTTTCATTTTCGCTCTGGCGTCCCTCCCGAAGGGTTCCACTCTACCTGCACGGTACTTACAGGAGTTCCGGCGGCTGTGTTCTCAGTACGCCGGTTATCAGCGGCTGTTTACTGATGGGTCGAAGTCAGACGCTGGCGTGGCTTGTGCTTGTGTTTGTAAGGGAGTGACGGTTGCCCATCGGCTTCCATCAGGCTATTCTGTGTTTTCTGCAGAGCTTTTGGCTCTCGGTTTGGCGGTGGAATGGATCCTTGGCCTTCAGGGCACGCATTTCATTATCTTTAGCGATTCCATGAGTGCCCTGGAGTCCTTGGCGAATTACAATCCTCGGAACCCCTTGACACAACGTGTCCAAGCTTTGCTTTCCCGCTTGCCTGGCCAGCGGAAAACCGTGCTTTTCTGCTGGATCCCGGGCCATGTTGGGATAGGTGGAAATGAGCAAGCGGATTCTGCAGCAAAAGGGGCCCTTTCTGGCCCTCTCGGTAGGGATCTCAGGCTTGTTCCCTCGGACGCTTTTCCAACTCTGCGTCTGAGGTTACATGCTTTTTGGCAAGCCTCGTGGGATGGACAGGACGGCAATAAATTACGAGCTATTAAAGGCACTGTTGAGGAATGGCACTCGGCGTGTCGCCGCAGTCGCCGTGAGGAGGTGGTGTTGGCCCGTTTGCGCATTGGTCACACTCGACTTACTCACTGTTTCCTTTTGCGGGGGGTTGA
>JAHWFP010216391.1:0-21290 GCA_023313725.1 Lithobius niger | reverse complement strand
TGTGAATAAACATCACACAATTCGCATTTGTACGGCTTCTCACCGACACGTTTTCGTCAATGTTCAATCAGATGTCCTCATCGAGAGAATTCAACTTTACACAATTCGCGTATAAAAACGGATTATCTCCAGATATAAGGGAAGGTTCCAATATAGTGAAAAAGTGAAATAGTTCAATTCGCCTCTTTTTGAGAAAGCAGCACCACACACTTCACATTTACACGGCTTCTCTCCGACGCGTATTCATCAATGTTCTAAAGGTGTCGTCATCGTGAGAATGCAACATAACGCAACTCGCATTTAAAACGAAAAATCTCTAGAATTATGATTTCAGAATACTGAAAAAAGCTGCATGACACAATTCACAGTATAAATGGTTTCTCCCCAGAATGAATCGTATGTACTGAAATAGGCTGACATAGAAAAAGCCGAATCACACAATGCACAGTCAACAGGTTTCAGCCCAGAGTGAATTCGACAAGGCTGCCATTCTGCAGCGTGCCTACGCGACAAAACACAACACTTGGCTTTCCACATAGCATAGTCGTGCCACATTGCGAATATGCCATACTACAAAACTTAACGTAATAAACGGCTTCTCATCCGAATGTAGATAAATATCAGTCTGCAAAACTCCCATGAACGATGATTCGCACAGAACGTATTAAACTCGAAGGGTTTTACTCCAGTATAGTGTAGAGTCAACTGAATCAGTTTACAACGCTTTTTCCATCCATAGAGCCGCCATCTTGGATCCTGATAGATACCAAATCCATGCCAATAAGTTGCCTTTTGGACTTATATGTTAGACTGCCTGAGCGGGGAATCAAACTCAGGACTTTTGAAACAAAAGGCCGAGGTCCTACCGCTGAGCCATACTTACATGGCCAGCTGTAGGACCTTGGCCTTTGGTTTCAAAGGTCCTGGGTAAGATTCACAGCTCAGGCAGTCTGACATGTAAGTCCAAAAGGCAACGTAAATGGGTTTGCATCTGTATTTAGTTATTTCTTGTGAGCCCTTGGGTTCCACGTCTCTAAACTCTGTTATAGGCTGTAGTCCGGCCGTAATTCCAGCAGCAGTAATGTATAAGTGGAATTGAGGTTTTTGAAGTACAAAACAAAACTTGAGCTCGGTGTTATTTTATGTCAGTCTTTCTTGCATGGCGAGATCGTGATGCAGACACATAAGAAGCTCTACCGTTGCACTGCCTGCTGTATGCGTGCTTCTATTGGTAGCCGAATTCCAAAACGAGTCAGACAGTAGGGTGTCTTTAACTTCTTTCCCTAACTGATCATAGTTTGCAGATACACTTTATATCCATAATTATCATTTGTGCCAGTAGCTAAGGTGCCGTTTAGCGTGAGGTACACTTGAGAGAATATGGAATGTAGCCATAGCTGCCTGGTGGTGACGTTGAAGCTCTCAGTTGGGTGAGCGACTTGCCATGTAATTTCATGATTTTTAACTTAAGATATATCAACGTTTGTGAGAGGTCCACGTAGTTTTGGTCACTAGGTATGACAAAATCCAACACTTGACTAGCGGAAATGTTGGCGATCGGTCGATATTAAACATATTTAGTTGTCTGTATAGATAACTGGGTAGGAGCAACGGAAAATAAATCGAGTGGGCTGAGCAAGCATTCGCACGAAGACGGATGTATATACGCCATTTTCGAGCAGCTTTTAAGGAGCGGAGAGATGCAGGCAGTTTATGTACTAGTCTAAACATGTTTTTACAGTCTTTCGACATTTACAGCATTTCTTCTTGCAGTCAGCTTTTTTTCTTCCTTTTAGTACCTCGCCTTCTTCGGCCTTGACATCCTTGCAGCTTTAAACGCTTTTGGAAAGCTTGGAAAACTTGGAAAGCTTTTACCAGATAGTACGTTGGTACCGATATCGACACCTGTTTCTACAGCTTTACAACCGAAATAAGAACCAATACTTTTTAAAAATGGAAATACAATTCGTCCTAGGGAACTCAGAATCCTGGACAAACCGTGGCCACGTTGTTGGTACATCCAGTAATAAATAGGGATCCTGCCACCGGCTTGATTGACGTAATAATTGGTGTACGGACACCTCTCCATGATGACAACGAGTCAATTGAGAGGAGGGGAAATGTAACACGCTTATAGACTCGCTCATTGATGTCTGCTGCGACAGAAATGCAGAACGCAAATAACTGTCCTGCAACTAGCATACTCTACTGGCCTCCCAGTATCAGTTCGATGTCTATTTCTACATATTGAAAGGAGTGGGTTTGTAAAGGAAACTAATGAATGTGTTGAAATTCTACGTTAGTGTTTTCCCCGACTTCACCTTCAACCGGAACTATTCTTAATAATGGAACTCTCACGTCACCGACCAACTGAGGTTGAATAATATTCGTGTTGACATAAACGGTTTGAATAGGCATTGTCATTACTTCTTTAACTGGAAATTTAGTATTCACGTCATCCTCTTCTTTTTCGGTTAGATTAGGGAATTGACTGTAGTGAAATCCAAATCATGCAGCGAATGTAGGACCTAACCTAAGTCTGACGTAATAATTATCAGCGATGGCCAGGTGACTAATCGCGGAAGCAGTTCTGTTGCATCAATACTGAGCTCTCTTTTTTCCCCAAAATTGAAAACCCACACGTGAGTATGACCAAATTGTAAGCCTGCATGGAGTACACGATCACTAAAAGGTATGATAGAAGCCCGTTTGAAGTAAGTGAAAATAAGACGAAGCGACAAAATGTTGAATATTGCTTGGATTACTGCCCTACAAACGGATTCCATTACACATAACTCCCCACGTGATAGTTTACTCTTCCAAGGTCAAGGTGACAGAATGGAGATTTCAGGCAAAGAAGCAAAGGAGGACTTTGAAAACTTCATTTGTGAAAAGTTCACTGATATTATTGTTATGCTATCGGGTGTGCAGAATGACATAAAAGAAATTAAGAAAGAAGTGAAGAATGTTAAGGAAGCATGTGAGTTCCTCTCGGCTGAAATTGATTTGCTAAAGCAAGAAGAAATCCCAGCTGTGAAGAATGATCTTAAATCGCAGATAACCAGTTTACGTGACGAGGTGATGGCACTGGAATACCATGCCAGAAAATATAATATTGTCATTCTTAATGTAGACCTACCTGAAACTAAAGATGAGGATTTATCACAAATTATTCAAACTAAACTGAAAAATTGCCTTCATTTGGGAAACGTTGATAGTATCAGTTTCGCAGCAATCCACAGATTGCCAGTCAAGCCTGTAGCTAACAAGGAGATGGAAAATAAAACAAGCAAAGTAATTGTGCTGTTTGTTAGCCTAGAAGCGAAAAAGACGGTCATGAATGCTGTTAAGACATTTGGACAGAATGCAGAAATCCGTATTGTTGATGATCTACCCAAGCAGCTGTGGGGCTGACGATCGGAATTATTAAAGAAAAGAAGAGAATTAATTAACCCTGGGTAATAGGCCAGTGTGGTGATAAACGGCATATATCCTTTTTGCATCAGAAGATTGCTGGAAAATTTGTGTAGGTTGGGAATGTAAAAAATAAGTTACGATAAAAAAAGAGGAAGAAAGAAGGGCATGAAAAACAGTGGTTAAGTGTGTGGTAGACGTAATGGGGTTAGCCCCCCCCCAGCAACTGAACGTGCATCTGTGGGATTTAAAAATCCATCAACATTTATAGTGTAGTGACTAACAGTTCACCTTCCTTTCGTGAATTCGAAGATTGCTGAAAATTTGTGCGTAGTAGTTTGTGATTGTGAAAAAAAGTTGTGCTAGCAAGAAACCAAAAGAGGAAAAAAGGGAATGGGAAAAAAGTGATAAAATGTGTGGTAATTTAAATGCCCCCTCCCTCCCCCCCTTCACAACCTGAGCCAACAATAGAAAACCATTGTTGTGTGTTTTTGCAGTGTGGTGATTAACGGCATTTCTAACACCTTTTGGGCAGTTGCAGATTGCTGGAAAGTTTCCGTTGCTAAAGAAAAGGTGTTCTGGCAAAAAACAAAAGGAAAAAAGGGGGTAAATAAATGGTAAGGTATGTAGTCGATCCAATAGGGTTTAACTCCCTTTTTTCCCCTGAAAACAGAACATATGTCAACAAAAGAAAAAAAATGGTTTATTGTGGTCTTTTGGATAATTAAAATTATAAGATGTTGTCCAAAAAGTACTTTGTGATGTTGGAGGCAAGTTAATGAAGGAAAAAAACCAACATTAGCTACTTAATAAAAGTGAGCTTCTTTTTTTCTTTTTCATCAATGAAGCACGTAGGCAATGACGGTACTTAAAGGGATTTTTTTATGTTCTGTCGCATTTTTGGTTCGTTTGTGCATTTTTCGTTCTTTTCGTTTTTGTGTGGTGATGTGTTGTTTTTTGTGTGCAAAAATATTAACTTTTCGATTGGGAAAAATTTTCCTGGAAAACGTAGTAACTTTAATTTTAAAGCTACTACGTTTGCCAGGAGAATTTTTCGCAATCCATAAGTTAACATTTTAAATTTGCTGACATGGTACTAAAAATCGTTACTATTAACAGTACAGGATTAAAAGATAACACAAAAAGAGGGGATGTATTTCACTGGTTACGTGAAAAAATATTTGATGTAATCCTGTTACAGGAAAGTCATTGTACAGTAGAAAATGAAATGAGATGGAAGACAGAGTGGGGAGCTGAAATTATTTTTTCAAATGGCACAACTTGTAGTAGGGGGGTCGCAATACTCATTCAAAACACATTTTAATATATGTTAGAAAAAGTTGAATCAGACAATTTGGGACGGTGGTGTATTATTAAAATAAATATTGATGCCAAGTGTTACATAATGTCCTCAGTCTATGGCCCAAATAATGATGATCCATTGTGATTTTTTTGGAAAAGTTGAGAAATTTTTGTTTTGGGTGAAGGCTGGAATGTACAACTAAATTATGAGCATGGCACGCTTAATTATAGAAAGAGTAATAATGAAAAGGCAAATGAAAATATAAAAAATTGGATGACGAAAATAAATTAAATTTTAGCGATGTATGGAGGTTACACAACCCTAATCAATAAAAAATTACGTGGTTCAGAGGAAACAAAGTAGCAAGAATAGACTTTTTTTAGTAACAGAAAATACATCACAAATTATTATAAAAGCAAATATTGGTTTTGGATACAGATCAGATCATTCTACAGTAATAATTGAAATAAAAAATTTGCCTCCATGTGGTCGGGGTCTGTGGAAATTTAATAATTTGTTGTTAAATGATGAAACACTTGTGAAAACAATTAGAGAAATAATTAAAGAAACAATTAAACAGAGCAACAATGAAAAATGGAATGTATAACTTACTGGGAAATGATAAAATTAAATATTAGAGGAAAAACCATAGCTTATGCCAGTTACAAAAAAAGAAATATAGATCTAAAATTGAAAAAGAAATACAGCTGAATATAATTTATTAAGGAAACGAGAGAGCCATGAATCCAGGAATCACAAATTAGAGCAAAAGCTAGAAAAAAAATAAAACGGAATTACAAAAAATACGAGATCGGGTTATGGAAGGTGTTTTATTAAGATCAAGAATTCAGTGGTATACTTCGGCAGAGAAGCCTACCAAATATTTTTTTGGATTAGAAAAGAGAAATATTATTAATAAAACTGTAGTAGCTCTGGCAACAGAGAAAGGTACCATTTCTCAACCAAAAGAAATTCTTCAAGAAATGGCTAATTATTATAAAAACAAGAAGCTATTGAAATTAATAAAGTTAAAATAATAAAGGAAACATTGAATAACCATACAAAACTATCTGATGACCAGAAAGGCAACTGTGAAGTAGTCATACAATTTCGGAATGTTGGAACGTATTAAAAAACATGAATTAGAAGAAAATTCCTGGATCTGATGGCTTTACTGTAGAGTTATATAAACATCTTTGGCTGAAATTAGGAGTCCATTTAACAAAAGCATGCAATTATGGTTATAAAATACGTTCCCTTTCTACTACACAAAAGCATGGAGTCATTATTTGCATTCCTAAACCTTCCACCAATAAAAAATTGTTAAAAAATTGGAGACCAATAACACTTTTAAATGTGGATTATAAAATCTGTTATGGATGTAATGCTAATAGAATAAAGAGTGTTTTGCCAAATATAAAAACAAGTGAACAAAAAGGTTTTACGAAAAATCGGTTTATTTCTGAAAATACTAGGTTCATTTTCGATTTAATAAACCATTGTAAAAAAATAAACAAGAAAATGATGTTGTTGCAGTTAGATTTTTAAAAAGCATTTGGCAGAATTGATTGGGATTTTATTCAAACAGTCTTAGAGACCCTAAACTCTGGAAATGAAATAGGAAAATTTTATTTTATTATTTTATAGCGATATCCAAAGTTGTATCATAAACAATGGCTTTACATCACATGTATTTAATTTAACTCAGGGACTTAGACAGGGCAATCCACCGTCACCATATTTATTTATTTATTTTAGGCACACAGATACTAACTAACATGATAAACAAAGAAGCAAGTATTTAAAGGTGTTACTTTTCAGATAAAAAAAGAAAAAGTTGAACACAAATTAAGTCAATATGCAGAAGACATTACTTTTACTTTGGATGGGTCGGAAGAATCTTTAAGAAACACCTTTAAAATTTTGTCTTTGTTTGAAAAAGTTTCAAATTTAAAAATAAATGAAAAAAATGCACCGCAATGTGGATTGGTGAAGATAAAAACCCTATCTGTAGGGATCTGAACTTAGATTGTTCAAAAGAGAATATTTAAATTTTGGGCATTACATTTTTTAATAACCCACAGCAGACTATTGAAAATAATTATGAACAAAAATTGAATCAGGTCAAAGGACTATTAAGCAGATGGGATTTCAGAAATGTAACACTTATCGGAAATTTTACTGTAATTAAAAGTTGGCATTGTCAAAATTAATACATATATGGACAACTCTTCCTCCTCCAGAAAAAAAATTGGTCAAACCAATTGGAAAAAATATTTTTCACATTTATTTGGAGTAACAAGCAAGATTTACATTTTTTAAAAACTTGTTTGAATTGTTGTATAACTTAAGCATTTTTGCCTGCATGCAGCTGTCTGTTTGCACTTTTATGCAATTTTAAGTGCATTTTGTTTTTATTCCCTTGATAAAAATCTGGAATCAGCTCGAAACATCGGGTTACATGTGCACCTTGGGCTTCTCTTGTTCAATGTGAACATGTGACGTGTAACAACCAATCAGAAAAAAGTACCGTACAAAGACAGAAATATCATATCCTACTCCTGTATGATTGGAAGGATATGTGATACAAAAACCAACCAGCACCAATTACCACAGAAACCCATATAAACAGAAGAATAAAGAACCAATGTAAAGCGTCATAGTTGCACCCATGTAATCTCACAAACTTCAGACACATTACCAGTGATGTCGAAACCAAAGGTTAAGGACATAATAATTGTAATCCATGATAACAGATGGCAGTAGAAACACAGCTGTCAATGAAACGTGAATAAAGTAGATGGAATGATCAAAAGTAAGCAGTTCGTTAGACGATAGATGTCAGCACCAATATTGATAGTATCATACAATGACTAGAAGTGGATGTAGTTTCAAATGAAAGGAAGTAGGTTTCAGTTTCGAATGGAAGGAATAGGTTTCAGTTTCAATTTTATTAAATGACTAAGTCTACAACATAGTGATAATTTAAAAGCCTAACAATTAGTATCAAATATACATGTAGATGGACATATATTTAATACTAAGAAAGCTAGATAGCTTTTTTGTAATATTTTGCAATGAGTTAATATTACCAGAAAAGATCAAAACAGAAAAAGAAATAAAGTCCATTAATCAGTGCATCAAGGAGGGCATACCTAGGTATCTTTGCCTGGACAAAACCTTCTAATGGAATCAGGATTTATTAATATGTATTACTGATAAAGGTTCGATCCCATTGCACTACAGTTAATAAAGAGATATGTAAAAATTTTAAAAATGTTGAAAATTAATTTTGTCAAAGGAGTATATTTAAAATTATTATGTTTAGAAATTTTCAACAAGTGGCATCTAAGATGAAGCTGAACAATATAAACTCATACAGATAAGATTAATAAAAATCAGGTAATTTCCCAATGTGTTCCACCTTGTATATATTTTATTATGAGTATTTTTGGTGTCTATTCAACATAAAATAACATCCTAACAATTAATAGCAATGATGGAGTGGGGCATAGATCATTGCGCTTAACTGTAAAACGACATTATAATATGCAGAATAGTCGTGTTTCTTAAAATCCATCATCATAGTTGGTGTAACAGGTATTAGCACAATCGATCACCTTTAAAGTTGAAATGCGCAGATCTTGATTTACTGTAAAAGGTAGGAGAGGTATCAATAAGAAACAAGGAATATACTGCGTGAAACGACTATATCAAGAGAGTGATGAACACAGAAAGATTTTTTACCGAAACAACCCCGTCATTAGGGGTTAGTCACGTGACCGGGGATGCCGGGTTCATGCTCTATCAATAAGAGACAGGGTAATCCTGATGGCCGTCAACATCAACTCTCACAGCTGTGAGGGGAATGATTGCGTGATATAGTCACTCTCCACATTCATGACACCTGGTGGATGGGGTGGGAGAGGAGGGGAAGACAAAAATGGGTCTCACCCATAGACGTGGTGGGTACGGCAGGTGGTGTTGTTGAAGGGACTTGAGGTGATGGTGATCGACTCCATTTTGAATAAGTTGATAAGGGTATTTCAGTAAACCCGTCCCAAGACTGCTCTTCGTCGGCTGGAGCATGAGCAAGAGTTGCTGCATACTGTAGGTGCGGATCCGCAGAAGACGACATTGATGTCACGATTGGACATGACTCGCAATCACACGTTGACACACAAGACAACGGTGCGTTGGAAAATAGCATATATGACATTAGCCAACACATCGCGGCACATACGGTTGAAAGTACAACATTGACGACTAAGGCCTCCATCTTGCTCAAATGAACTTAATTTAGAGGAACAAAATTATAGTATATTAAGAAAGACGTAGCCAATCACTTATCAATATGATTAAATGAATCGTGAGATGTACAAAAGAAAACGGTCCCATATGACCAAACAGGATGGAAAAGTTGTTTATAACCATAGTTCAAAGGTTAGACCAGTGAACCAACCGATAAACGTATACTAGAAATCCAGCTGTGTTCATTAAAGATGACACGGAAGTGAGCTAAAAATAAAAGGATTAAAGACAAACACTAACTGAATGAGTGGATGCCCACTACTCAAACCATTCATATAGAGGGTTGCTCACTGGGCAGTTATTACAGTTCGGGCACAGTGCACATCCAATCCCTGTAGTATCTGTAAATTAAAAAAACTGCAGGAGGTAGTCGAATATTACACTTGAAACATAAATAAACAGGAAAAAATAACAAATAAAAAAACATAACAAAACAATGAAATGAAATGAAAGGAAGAAATTTTTTAAAATGATTACATGAGTATAGTATATTTTATTCAATGCGTTACAAGCACCTGTTCTGCTTGATCTAGAGGGTAGAGAATAAAGAGTAATCGGGTATAAAGAATAATAAATACTAATAATCAGAACGAAAATAAATAAAAGTAAGTTGTCCTCTAAAACGCTAGACATTATGGTAGGAAGGTTATACCCCGACTGTGCACGGAAGGCAGGGTCATTCAACTAAATAAATGAAAAATGTATAAGGAATAAATTTTTTTAACTGCTGATTTAGCCTACGTATCGAATTTATAGAAGTTTAATGAAGGGGTGAATTGGTTGTTGGGTGTTATAGATGTGTTTACAAAATGTGTCGAAGTTGTACCTTTAAAGTGCAAAGATGGAATTAGTGTTTCTGCTGCATTAAAGGGAGTCTACAGCAAAATGCCAAAAGTAAGACTTTTTCCGATAAAGTATGTGATTCCGGAATTCCCACATACAAAAGGTTATGCAACAGTACAAGATTAATCAGTACAATACAGAAAATGAAGATATAAAATCCAGCGTGACAGAAAGGTATTTTAGAACCGTACGGTCCGTGATGTGGCATTACATGCATGCAAAAAAACACAAAACGATACATCGACATACTACCTTTGTTTCAGCCTACAACAAGTCCTATCACAGAAGTATTAGGGTCGATGATTAAAGGGCAAGTGTTTGTGAATTTGTACGGATCCGTGTTTTCGGTCGGTGATGCGGTGAGGATGAGTAAGAAGAAAGACGTTTCACTAAAGGATGCAAACAAAATTGGACCGGCGAAATAGTGTACATAAAAGAAAATTTAAAAACCTCCAAACCCTAACTATAAAATGTGTGATTAGGATGGGAATGATATTGTGGGTACATTCTACAAACAAGAACTACAGAAAGTGGTGCCTCCCGAGACCAAAAAAGTTAAAAGTGTGCTTAAAACCAGAAAACGTGCAGGATGGACTAAGTATTTTGTTAAGTGGCTAATTTATCCTCCATCTTTTAATAGTTGGGTCACGGATCTGGTTAATACGTGATGGCTGGTGAAATATGGCTTACTCTACCTTCTAACAATAACATGGATATGTTTCCTGGTAATACTTTACAATATTGTGTAACCTGTTTATCTTTATCTCTAGAGCTTCATTCCAGTTACGAGATTGCATTAGCACAGATTTCATTTCCTAATTCCTTCAGTCAAAATAGTGGAATCATGTTACGTAGTCACCAGGATGAAGCCAGGTTGTTATTGATGGAATATAGACAGCCAGGAGAATGGGAGCCTGAAGATGAAAACGATTTGTCGGAGGAGGAAAAAATTAAACTTGCCAGTTTATTGAAGCCTAGTGATGAGAAACATATTTTGTCCTGTACTCGTGGTGGGAAAAAGTACGATAGCATGCACAATTTGATGACTACAATTAAGGCTGAAATCAAGACTTTTTGTGCTGAATATAAACATGCAAACATTCACATGAAAAGCATTGCTGAAAACAGCCTATCGAATATTGCTTATGACGAATTAATACGTAGGTACTCTATACATAACGATGTTAATGAAGACTATTATTTGAGGCTCAATTTAGCTGCTACACTAGCCGCGAGATTCGGCTTCCATTCCAACCAGTTCCCTAACCTGACGGATAGGGAAGAGATTACTGTTCATACTACGTTTCCCGTTAAGGAAAAAACCAACACAACCATGCAATCTGTTCTCATATATTCTAATATAATTCAACCACAGTCAGTGGTGGATTATCCAATGCCATTGTTGAGAATATCTCCCATTCAAGGTGAAAATGGAGAAGTTACAAACGTTGAATTTAGAAGACTCCTCTTTCCATTACAAATGTTTTCGATTCGATATATAGAGGTGGACCTTCACGACGTTAGTGAAAGGCCGATCGAATTTGCTAGCTATGGAAGAGTTATTTGTGTGCTATACTTTCGTCAAGTTCCACATTGAGATGCTTATGTATAAATATGCTATCACCCACCCAAACTGTTCTCATCTGTCATCATGATGAGGTGCCCGTACACCGAATTCTGCATAAATCAAGCAGGACGGAGAACTCTCGTCTACTTCGCACGAACAAATCAGTGCGGTCATGGTTTTAGCTCGGTTCTGAGTTCCCTAGGACGCATAGTCGTCCCCTTCCTGAAAGGAATAGGTTCATATTTGGGTCGTAAAGCTTAGGGCACTGGCGTTAACATTGGAGGTGACGTGCTTGGTGGTAAAAGTTTTAAAAACGCTGCTTTATACAGATTGCAAGAGACTGCTCGAGAGATAGCCGGTGATGTTGCTACTAAACTACAATTGGGAGAAGAAGAAAACGAAAGAAAAACACATCGTGTAAAAAAGGGTGCAAACACAAAATGACTAACATTAAAAGGTGCTTGGACTAATTGTATATAAAGTGTGCCTCGTTCTCTCGTATGACATTCTTCATGATGGCATTTATTCACCTCACTTCGTGTGAGTGTTTGCTTAGCCCTTTGGATATTTTTTCTGTAGCGCCTACTCAGCTTTCTATACAAAAAAACTAAATACGTGGAATATCGAGCAGTCGCGAGTATAGCATCTACTAAGGTGTTGGATTTCACAGTTCTAAGTTCCGAAGACTGTGTCGAGTTATCACAAACATTATTTTACTAGAAGGTGAAGGTCTCAAAGTCAGCCGGCATAACTTGACGGCAGCCGATAACATGGAAGTTGGCAGTACGAATCATTGGCTCCATTCCATGTTTTCGCAAGTCGACATTACCATAAATGGGAAACTAGCGACAGGAACCAACAACAATTACGGCTATAGGCCTATTTATAAACATTGCTGAGTTACGGGAAGGAGGCTTACATAATCACACTAATGAAAGCTCTCCTAACCCGATTACCTCAGGGAAGGAGGCTTAAGATACACAACTGCATTCCTCTTTCTTCAAGCCATTTAACGATCAGAGGAGTCGCATTGCCAGTAGTGGAGAAGTCGAATTATTAGGAAGAATACATCATGACCTTGTTATGCAACCTAGACTTATTTTAAATAACACTGAAATCAAGTTCCGATTCGTACCTCACAAGCCAGAGTTCCATTTGTATTTAACAGCGAATGGTGAGATGGCTGGCGTCGCTCCTATTGTAGAATTCTTAGATGCTTCCCTGCACATCCGTAAAGTGACACCATCACCTAATATTTTGTTTGCTCACGCATGTGCTCTTGCTACTTCGAGCTAAAAATACCCTTCAGAAAAACCGAAATCAAGAAACATACTTTGGTAGCGTTGTGAGTAGTGGACAAACTGATAACGTCTTTAATGGTAATGCACCTTCACGCGTGACGATCACATTAGTCTGATAAGACGCTTATAGCGGTGATTACAGTCAAGACCCCTTGTAGTGACTCATCCTGCCTCAGCCCCTGTTAACGTCAATATTGGACGAACTGATGCTGGGACTGTTGACCCAGCATCTTGATTCCCTTGAGCTGAGCTTGGATGACAATCTTAAGTGTGCCCTGCCTCTATTATTGAAACTCAATTCACTGTATTGTTGTGCATGCCGAATTCAAACCAATTGTTAAGCATGCGCTCTGCCTTGCCAACATATTGTTAGTTTTAAGTAATTTAATATTATTCATTCCAAGCCAGCATTCGACCCCAAACTTCCCGTGAGTAATCTTTGGCCTAACTATTAGAAATTTATTCCTTTTCCTCCCCCAATTTCCCCAGTCCGCCACATTTAGGCTTTCATGTCCCTGCAAGTCATTGTATTTTAACCATCACATTGTCGTTAATTAAGAATTGTTTGGTTTAAGTCGTGGCAGGCGAGGCTATGTATAACATCCAGCAGTATTGAACCATCAAATATTCAACCCAGCCAAATCTCTTCTTGATTATTAAATTCCACACACTGAACCATCTCCCACACACTCTAGTTTTATCACGTTAGGGCCGCCCACTCCCCCTGAACCTCTACATTTTTGGTGCATTTCAGCCAAAACGCTAAAAAAATTTGAATTTCGAACCCTCAATTTCTCATGCAATGGTGAGGATCTTGTAATCATAAAAATGAATTTGTCAGGGTTGTTAGGAGAAGCCAAATCCCTCCAATCCCCTGTCCTGTACCCGTTTAGGGCAGTGTACAAGTTTTTATAAAAACAATGGACGAAGACACGCCACGTTGCCCGCTTCGTGCAACAAGAGCGAGGCTGGAAGCATCCAGATTCAACACGACTGCGACGCCATCAACTGTTTTGGACGATATAAAGGTAGTGAACAAGCCACAACAGAAAATTCGCCACTTACCGTTTCTCTGGACGACTGTTTTGTCCGTTCTGTTGCTTTAAAAGCTCTGGATCAGCGTGAAAAGGTGAATCCATTCCCAATTGCAAGTCCTTTTTACGTGGATTACAGCAGCAGGTTCCTGCAGTATCAGCCAGAGAGTTCACCAACAACCAATGTTTATGTCCATTCATCACCAGTTAGCCCTGGGCCTTCAGGACGTTTGGCTAGAGAGGAAGGTTTGACTCTACCCAGGAGGGAAACTGAGGCTCGTTCTGTCCATGGTTCACCATCACATGTTTCAAGCAGCAAAAGTAGTGGAAAACGACAGATGACAAGGAAAGCTTGTAAGAAAATTACATCAAATCCAGTTCATTCTACTCCAGTTTTCAACCATTTCTGGTCCAGCAGTAGTAAGCCATTGGAGAGGATATCTGCAGCTCAATTGGATGAAGAAGGCAGGCAAGCTAACCTTAAAAGAAATGACGATTTTAGACGTAAGCTGTTACAGAAGAAGATTCGAGAGGAAGTATTAAGCAGTGTACCTGGGCCATGTTCTGCACCTGTTCAGCGTTTACTCCCTCGAAGACAGCAGCTTTTAAACGAACCAATTCTTGGCCAACCTGAATCTGAAGGAAGTTATCTCCCAAGCACAACTTCTTCAACTGCCAGAAGTTTTGAGTCTGACCAGTATTCCATCGATTCTAGAGAAGAAGAAATGAAGTTAGACGATTTTACTTCAAATTTGTCGTCAGACCAGCTGAAGTTTTTATTAAAGTTGCTACCATCAATCCTATCCAGGAGTTTAGCTGAACATCGCCATGCAGACCCCCTGAAGAATTCCAGAAGAGAACCAGTAACTCCTCCTATGCGTCTGTCAGCCCCTGCAAAAGTTTTAGCAGCAACTCGTGGGTTTGTCACTGACCCTGCTTCATCGTGTGGCAGTGTTGTGCCCATTCAGAAGCCACGATGGCACAGAACGTCGAGCATTACTAGTTCCTCAACTGAAAAAGAGCAGGAAATTAGATGCAAAGATTGGGTTAAAAACGTAAGTTCAGAAAACATCAATTTAGCATCACTTAAGGCTGTAAGCTTACCTGATCCTTCAGAAGTGCATGTTTTGGGCGATGGTTTTCCATTTAGTGATTCTCAGTTACAAATGATTGAAAATAGTAGATCAAAAGGTAAATATTTAACTGTTAAGGTTCCTTTAGCAAAGAATACTATCCCTAAACAACTTGTTGAATCAGTTGAGTTACAGTCTAATGTGTCGCCAGGCCAGTCAAAAGTTAAGCTAGATTTAGAGGTGTGTAACGGCTCTAAATTAAAAACAAATCCTAAACTTTTAAGGACTCATTCGAGTTCTTGCAGTAGCAAAGCCAGTTCAGGAGTTTCTTGCTCTAAGTCTTGTAAGGATAGATATGAGGCTTTGGAAAATAAATTGGATCGGGTTGAGAAAATGTCAAAGGCTGTAATGGAGTTGCACATTAGTAAAAAAAATGAGAGTTTGGTTAAACCTTTAAAAGTTGACCGAATTTTGCCACCTTACACTCAGTTTCAAACTTATCCTTTGCATGTTCAAGACCAGCCTTTTTCAGATTCCAATCCACCAAATTTTCCAACCTGCACTGATCAGAATTTGGGTAATGTTCCTTTTTCTACAGCTACACCTGTGAACAGAGGGATAGACATTAAAGTTAAGGCTTTAGATTTACCTAAATTTAGTGGGCTAGCATCTTCCACTCCAGCATATGTGTTCCTGACTGATCTGTCTAAGATTAAGCAAGTGAAAGGTTATTCTGATGAGGAATTTTTAACTTGTTGCATTCCTTTAGCATTAACAGAGGAAGCTTATAGATGGTTTTACCAGCACCCACCCTTTTCATCTTACAGGGAATTTTGTACAGCTTTTAAAAACACCTTTCACCCTCCTTCTAAAAATAGACGTTTAGTCGCAACATTACGTCAGACAGTTCGGGGTCAAATGAAAATTTCCAGACTTTTTTTCGAAGATGTGAGGCAATTACTTTACAACTTGATGATAGTTACTCTGTTGAGGAACTTATCGAAATCATCAAAGAAAATCTGTCTGAAAGGTTTCAACCTTATGCTTGTCAGAGGGATTTTTCAAACTTGGTCGAATTTTACAACTACGCGACATACTTAGCTTCAAAAACTGGCCATAATTTATCCGTTGACGCACCAATACCTACTTTGACTAACCCGAACGTGTCTGTAAACAACCAACGCCGTTCTGCCAATTCTGTACAGGTCCCTGTAGTGTCAGTTGCATAAACACTGCTAATCATGACATAAGTTCCTGTTTAGCATAAACACTGCTAATCATAAAATTTTGTCAGTTGCATAACACTGCTAATCATGACATAAGTTCCTGTTTACAAACTAAACAACTAGTTGAGGCTGTTAGGGCAGGCAATTTTTCTATTCCCAAGTTAGTTGCAGATTTAACTCGTTCTCAACCAGCAACTGTTGCCACTGCTCAAACTAAACAGAACGATCAGCAGCTTAAAACTCAGCCTAAATCATTATTTTCTGGTTTAGACAAAGCCAGAGGACAGGCAGTAGTTTGTAATGAATGCTTTAAATCTGGGCATTTAGCTAAAAATTGTTGGATGAAGCATCCTGAGCTTCGCTCAGCTTGGGCTTCAAACACTGTCAACACTAATGTGAGCCAGCTCTCACAGACAACTCAGGGGTTAAATCCAAATGCTCCCCCTTACCCAAAATAATCAGGCGACAACTTCAATCTGGCTTTGCAGTGCCGTAGCCGCAAGATCATTGGTACGGTGGCCAGTTACCTGACGACCCTCATCGAATACCCAGAGGGATAAGGGCTGAGCGTCCCAAAAAAATAGATTATCTTGGACTTCCCCGTATAGTTAAGGGTCCTGAGGAGCCCCAAAATAGCCCTTGTGGCTACGTTGGTGTGCGAATCGGGGATGAAATTGCCGATGCACTTTTGGACAGTGGATCAAGCCTTAGTTTTGTGCACGAGGGCTTACACGACGATTTGATTAATTTGGGTTTCAAATTCAATAAGCAGGAATATCGGGTTAGATATGCTGATGGGCGCTGGGGTATTTGCCCTGGGTTTTTCATCATTCCCATTCAGATTAAAACCCATTCTTTTGTTTACCCTTTTATTGAGATGCCTGATGCCATCCAACCACTAATTTTAGGTGTGGATTTTCTGACTTGGTCAGGGATGATTTTAAACTATAATAGAAATTATTGGTTTTGGCATCCATTCAAAGGCGACGTGTATGCTCTCCGTAGGAACCCCTTGCGCTTGCTCCCTCCCACTGTAGGTGTGATTGTTGGCAACGCAGAGCTGCAACCCACCCTGGAGGAGATCCGTGAAAAAGTGAATAAAATTGATATTTTGGACTCAGATCAAAAGGAACAACTTTTTGTTTTGTTAGTAACGTATCGCCATGCATTTTCTACAAGAGTAGGAAAATTTAAACACTGCCCTCCCATGGTGATAGATACTCGCGGAGCCCCTCCTGTAGCTTGCCACCCCTACCCTTTAAGCTATTTAGGTAAACAGAAGGTTGCCGAGCATGTTAAAAATATGCTTGACCTAGGCGTAATAGTTCCTGGTTTTAGTGAACAGTGCTGCCCCGTATTTTTGGTGCCGAAAAAGGACGGAACGTCTCGTTTGGTGGTGGATCACGTCCCCCTCAACCGGAACGTGCAGCGTGACCCATTTCCACTACCACTCATTGATACACTCATTGCACGTTACGACAAATGTAAATATCGCAGTAATTTGGACCTAACTATGGCATATTGGCACGTGCCTTTAGACCCTGAGAGCGGCAAAATAGGGTAATTTGTCACTACTGAGGGCCAATACCTTCCTCTTCGCGCTCAATTTGGCATGAGGAACAGCGGAGCCAATTTCTGTCGTGCAATGTCGCAATGTGTCGAACCGATACGTCACCTAGGATGCATCGATTATGTTGATGATCTTGGAATCGGTTCAAGGCTCTGGAAGGAGCACCTGATTGGCCTGGAAGCAGCATTGTCAATGATGGTGAATGAAAGGTTATCAGGCAACTTCAAAAAATCAGAGTTTGTGGTTAAGGAACTACTCGTTTTAGGTTATTTTGTCACTGACGATGGCGTAAAAGCAAACCCTGCAAAAGTACAGATTTTATAGGCTTGGCCAACACCCAAAACTGTGAAAGAGGTACGAACATTTGTAGGATTAGGAAGTTGGTTTCGCAGATTTGTGCCTCGATTTGCTGAAAGGATTTCAGCATTGACAGACATCTTGCGAAACAGCAAACAAAAACATTTGTCTTGGGGTCCCAGAGAGGATGAAGCATTTAACAATATCAAGAGTTATTTATTAGATGCTCCAATTTTAGTTCATCCTGGTCCTACTAAGCAATGGATTTTGTATTCAGATGCCAGCGCCTCTGGTGTTGGTTGTTTGTTATGCCAAAAGGGACCAAACGATGACCATGCTGTTACGGTTGATATGGCATCACGTAAACTGTCTTCGGCCGAGGCTCGTTATAATTGCTCTGAACGAGAAATGCTATCAGTTGTTTTTGGCCTCAAAAAGTAGCGCCATCTCGTGGAAGGCGGTGACATACTGTGCGTGACAGACCACTACCCTTTAACTTTGATGGACGTCAAGAAGAACAACAGAGGGCGCATAGCCCGATTGCTGGTATTCTTGTCGTCATTGGACGCTAAGTTAGTTTTCCAACCCGGTAGACTAAACGCTCCAGCGGATAGTTTGTCACGGATGTTTGAAGGTGTCACCACTCCCGACGAGGATCGCATGAATCCGCCCTTACGGAAGTACATATTCCCAATTTCAGCAAGCCATTTTATGTATTCAACAACGATTGTTTTAACTGCAGTGTTGAAGTAGCTCAAATTACGGTTGAAATGATAGCGGCTGAAACTTGGAGAGATGAATTCATGAACACGTTAGCATTAGCTTTGCAGGGAAAACCTTGGAAAGCTGCTTCGGTCGCAATTCAGAGATTTGTAGATAAATATTCAGCGAATTGCATCTATGACGACCAGCAAGGTGTAATATATTGTGATCTTGCGCATGACCCCCTTGAGTCAGCCAATCTAAAGCTATTTATTCCCAGGAATTTACAAAGGCAAGTGTTGGATCTTAACCATAGTACGGTTACGGGAGGACATTTCGGTGCTAAAAAAACTTTGGCACGAGTTCAGAAATTGTTTTACTTTCCAAGAATGAGTAGATTGGTCCATAGGTTCGTCCGGGTATGCCATCTGTGCCAACAATATAAAGGCCATGGCTTACAATCCCTTGGTAGACTACAAACCATTCCTTTGAACCATCCTTTCCACACAATCCATTTAGATTGGAAGCAGTCTCTGCCAATGACCAAGAGTCCGCGTAAAAATCGCAATATACTGGTTGTAACAGATTTGTTCACCGGATATCTCCTTTGTTACCCATGTAAAAAGTTTGATACGAAAACGCTTGTCACACTGTTAATTAATCAAGTTTTCCTAATATTTGGGGTACCTCATCGCGTGGTGAGTGATAATGGAGCCGCCCTGGTGAGCTCAATTACTAAGGAATTTTACAGGCGTTTTAGTATTAAACAATCAGTTACTACCCTTTACCATCCAGCGTCTAACAGCCCAGCAGAGCTACAGTGTAAGAAAATTGGTAGGATGATCGCACAATTTTGCAGCGATAACCCGCGTGACTGGGACGAGAAACTTCCTTTATTTATGCTTTCTATAAACAGCTCGGTTGATTCGAGAACTGGCTACACCCCAGCTTTCTTAAATTTCGGCCGAGACATAAATATAGGAACAGACCCTCCCATTCAAGACACTTTAGATCAGCCACTACCTCTTTGGGCTGCTACACTGACTCGTAATTTGCGTAAAACTTTGGAGAGATTACGGCAGATTAGACATTCTGATCGAGCTTACGAATATGCTAAGCTAAATGCTCGTATTCCTAAACCTCTGGAATTCGAAGTTGGTGATAAAATTTGGGTAAAAAGTCATTTTCTATCACACAAGCATAGTTATTTCGCGGCTAAACTACAAAGAAAATTTGTAGGACCATATGAAATTGCGGAGAAAATTTCTCCTCAAGTTTATCGAGTTCGCGAAGTTTCAACTGGTCTTTTGCAGAAAGGTTACCAATATATTTCAAACTTGAGACCTGTTGTTGACGAAATACCTGGTGAATTCACTTAACTTTGTAATTCCAGACTCCTTCAGTTTTAAAAGTTGCCAGTTTGTCTGATATTTCTACTTTTTATTGCCAGTCTAACTGCCAAGGGAAACATTTCAAGATCTAGATTGGTGACTCATTTGAATGATTTGGAAAAACTGTGTTAACGTTATTTTATTTTATTTCGTTCAGCTCATTTGCATGTTTTATGTTCATTAGCTTTCAAAATTTGATTTTCATCCATTACAAGTGACCTGGTCAAACACCAGTATAAATTTGTGTCACTTCTTTAGAGCCCACAATTCCTTGTGTAAATTTTTGATCCCACCAGAAGCTACAGCTAAGTGAACCTAATTAGCTTGATGAAAATGGTATTAATGCTAACCGTTGAAAATGCGGGCAATTTATGGTTAATTCATAGTGAGGAGACTTGATAGTAGGGCAGTATCATTTCTCAATTTTACTGCTATGAACGATTGCTGTAAATTGTGAAAAACCCGTTGTAGTTTTAATTTGACACAGAACCATTCAAGTCTAAAGTGTTAACTCGCGTTGATCAGATCTGTGTTTCTTATTAACTTGGAAAACTTAATTCTGGAGTTTTTTTTTTGCTGGGAAGCAATGCCTTTTTTGTTTTTACCTTGGTCTTAAGTGTTAACTCGCGCAAGGTACTTTTTGTTTTCACCTTGGTCTTAAGTGTTAACTCGCGCAAGGTAATTTTTTCTCCTCCTTCTTTTAGGTCGCCTTGGTCTTAAGTGTTAACTCGCGCAAGGTAACCAACTTAAACTCCATTTTTCGTTTGGCTACTAATGTCACTTTGGACGGTTAGTTTAAAGCTGTATTCTTTTTGAACCCCCTTTCCATAACAGATAGGATCACCCTTTTGATTGCAAGGCATAGCCTCCGTAGCAGCAAGATCGTGAGGTACCCTATTAACCCTCATTTTGATTAAACCCAATTACTAAAATGAATAACTCAAAGTTTTTGAATTTGGACGAAGGTAGGTCCCCTATGATTTCTTTTTGTACCGGGAAGAGTAGTAATGGTCCCTGTTCGGGTTAAAATCACCCATCACCTATTTGGCAGCAGGAGGAGTGTGTCAACTGTTGATACCAAACGCATCAGTTTGTAAAAGAGAAACCGTATTTAAGGTTCTACCGACATCGGCCTGTGCCAGTGATAAGCGGCTGTATAGCTAATGAAGTCATTGAGTGTGGAACCACGAACCTAACCAGCAGTTTAGTGGGGAAGCCCAAGCCGGATCCGTAAGCACTTAGGTGATACAGGCACTTG
>JAHWFP010216387.1:0-21785 GCA_023313725.1 Lithobius niger | reverse complement strand
CAAACAGGGAGCTCGAGGAGCGGCGCCGGACGGCGATGGGTTCGCAAATTTCCTTGCTATGGCTAAGTGTCTGTGGGTTACGGATGGTGAGAGAACGCCGCCGAGCGATTCGGAGAGCAGCGCGTCGCCAGAGCGCAGGAGGTCGCCACATCGCGGCGACGGTCGGCGCTGCACGTCGCCCCGCAGGTCGCGGTCCCCCTCTCAGGGCAAAGGAAGGCAGACGTCGCCGGACCGCAGCGCTACGCCGAGAACGTATAGGTCTCCACTGAAAGACAAGTCTGGCCGGCGCCGACAATCGCCACAGCACCGACAATCGCCACATCGCCGACAATCGCCACAGCGCCGACAATCGCCAGCTAAGGAAATTCCGGGCTACGGGCGCGCGCAACTGGAAGAACACTTAATGGTGCTTCGGGATGCCTTAAAGAGTTGTTCTCAAAGTTTGTCAATGCCCGATCCATCATTAAAGGGACATGCTGACCGGAAAAGACAACTCGATCCAGAAACAGTGTCAGCAACAATGTGCAAGAAATCCAAAAAGGAATTCCAGGCAGATGATATTTTTTCTGAGGAGGATGAATTCGAGGACGAATTCGAGGACGAAGGGGAAGAAAAAGAAGAAGGTGAATGGCAAGAAGAGGAAGAAATAAACCCAGAATCCACAGATAAGGACGACCCCTTTGAGGAAGGGCCAGGTTTTATCCATTGGAAGACGTTTGCGGGCTACGTATTCAAGCATCTGAGAGAAACGAGATTTGGCAAGGAGGCCGTGCCGACGGAGGAAGACCCTGCGGACCCTCCCATGGACACACTAGCCAACTCGGGCAAAAAGAAGGTGGCACCGTTGCACCTCCCCCAATCCGCTGTAGCGTTTAGGCAGCTGCTTAACATCGAATCACTTACTCGGCGGGATGACAGACCAATTTCCCTGGCAAGACCGTTACCAGCACATGACCCGAAGAAAGCCAAAATGTTTTTTAGGTCGACGGGTAAGGGCGCTCCTTCCAAGAAACGATACCGAACTTTTCCAGAGGCAGAATATATCACTGAAAAAGCAGAATTGGAAATGGATTCAGTGCTGAAAGTGCCGGCGTTCATACGGACACCTCTCCACCAGCATGACGAAGATGAGGCTATCCTTAGATGTGGGATTCGGGCGAACTCTCACGCGGAGCTCGTGTATTCAGCTTCGACGGCGGCCATCAAGACACTGGTACGTAACAAACCCGAGTTGCGGGATGACGAGACGGTACGCGAATGCCTCCACCTCATGAAAAGGGCCTCATCCTTCCAGAAAGACAGCTTGAACTGGTTGGCGAGGCTATTACTTAACTCGGTTTTTAGGAAACGTGATGCCCTCCTAGAGTCGGCGGCCCACATCCCCACGGATGTGATGGGACAACTGCGTCTGCTCCCGATTCATGCGTCATCGGCAGTGTTCGACGGCAAACTGCTGGAACTGGCTCCGGATCTCAAGGAGAAGACTAGGCCGTCCGGTGCTACTGGAGGATCTTTTCCCCAACAAAGAGGTAGACGGCCGTTTGGTAGATTTGCTGGCAACTTCAGAGGACAGAGCTTCGGACCAGGGGAAGCCAAAGGAGTGCAAAGAAAGATGCAGGGTGAAAAAATTTTGGATTCCGCGCCCTTTCGAGAACAGACTGCCCCTCCCCCTTCCCGGAGCAGGAGAGGTAACGCAGTTTTCGCTCGGGGAAGGAGCTCCTTCCGAGGAAGGGGAAGGAGGTCAAACCGTCAGTGACGATCACCAGATAGATCTTCTCCCGCTTCACCGTCCGGTGGGGGGAAGATTATCGAGGCACCTGGAAGAGTGGCAACTACTGACCAAAGACAATTTCATACTAGATACCATACAACACGGATATTATCCTCCGTTTTCCTCCCATCCAGTGCTGACAGACAAGCAACCAGCCTGGATGGAAGGGACCGTGGTAAACAGGGAATTGCAGGAGGAAGTGGACGCCCTAGTGAGAAAAGGGGCATTGATTCTTTCACCGCTGGGTTCCAAGGGCTTCTTTAGTCCGGCGAGGGTGATCTCGAAGAAAGGCGGCGGAAAGCGACTCATTTTCAATCTCCGGAAGTTGAACTCTCACATCCTCATAGAGCATTTCAAAATGGAAACTATAGGAACAATCAGGGAAGCAATCCAACTGGGAGACTTTACAGCATCTATAGACCTAGAGGATGCTTACCTCCACATACCACTACACAAGGAGGTCCAACACTTTTTTCGTCTGGTGGTGGGAGGAGTTTCTTACCAGTTCAAGACGCTCCCGTTCGGACTGGCCACAGCACCTCAAGTGTTCACCAGAGTCATGAAACCGGTATTAGCAGAACTTCATCGCAAACACATTCGAGCGCACGCCTATTTAGACGACTGGCTGGTGAGGCACCAACAAGCAGAAGAACTGACGCGACAATTGCACCTTTGCGCTTCACTCTTCAGAAGACTGGGACTTGGCATCAATGCGAAGAAGTCACGGTTCACCCCTCAGCAAGTCTTCGTTTTCCTTGGCGCGGAGTTCGACACTCGAATAGGGCTGGTTCGACCGTCCAAAGAAAGGATAGAAAGCACAAAAGCAGCGATGCTAATGCTTCTCCGGAGAGAACGGATAACCGCAAAAGAATTGGCATCGGCCATAGGGATCGCAGACTCGAACGCGAGATTGGTACCTCTGGGCCAGTGGAAAGTGAAGCCCCTCCATTGGTTCAGGAAGGACGAGTGGTATCCAAGAGTGAGCTGGAAAGACTGGATAAGCCTGCAGCATTTCCCGAGAGAGTGTGCGGAGTGGTGGCTGACACCTGCCACATTGGAACGAGGGGTGCCAACAAGGGAACCAATTCCGGAGAAACTATTGTTCTCGGATGCTTCAGCGACTGGTTGGGGAGCCCACCTAGAGGGTGCACAAACGGCGGGATCCTGGTCAAGTCAAGAGATAAGCCTCCACATCAATCTACGGGAACTGAGAGCTGTGCGATACGCACTTCACGAGTGGAAAGACATGGTAGCACACAAGGTCATAGGGGTGATGACGGACAACTCAACGGCGGTAGCCTACGTGCGCAAGGGGGGAGGCACGCACTCAAGATCCTTGATGGAAGAAACGTCGTCACTTTTGGTCTTCTGCGAACAGAACGACATCACACTAGTACCCAGACACATAGCGGGAAAGCTGAACGTTTGGGCGGACGAGCTGTCGAGGGCCAAGACAGTCCCAACCACGGAATGGATGCTCGACAAGAGGATTTGCAAGGCGTTGTTCGAAAAGTGGGGTCAACCAGTGGTGGACCTATTTGCAGCGCGGTTCAACCACCAAGTGCCAGCATATGTTTCCCCGTTTCCAGACCCGCAGGCGTGGGCGACCGACGCGCTATCCATTCCGTGGGGGGGAATGTTTGCATACGCATTCCCACCTTTCTCGATGCTTCAGACGGTGATCAACAAGATCAGGGAGTCCGACGGGGCATTCATTGTAGTGGCACCTCTCAGGCCGGCGGCGTCCTGGTTCCCGGACATCCTCGAACTCAAGAAAGAGGAACCAGTCCCCTTACCAATCACGGAGAAACTACTGTCACAGCACAGAGGACGGACCCTTCATCAGAATCCTGGGATTCTTCATCTTCACGGGTGGCTACTTTAAGGATCAACCTGCAGAAGAAAGGATGCTCCGTGGAGGTGGCGGAAAGGATCATAGTCGGTCTAAGAGAATCGACGCGTAACAACTATGAATCAAAATGGAAGAAGTGGTACGGTTGGTGCTCGGACAAGGACGTCGACCCGTGTAGACCGTCCGAGTTCAACATTGCAGATTTTTTGGAAGGTCTTTTCCATACAGGATTGGCGCCATCGGCCATCAAGGGTTACAGATCTGCAATTAATTCGGTGTTGTCGTGCCTAGGGCAAAAGGAAGTGGTGGAAAATCGTCTGTTGTCGAAAGTCATGCTGGGATTTGACCAGGCGAGACCGCGGACACGGACACTGTTTCCAAAATGGAACCTCCCGTTGGTCCTCAAGAGCCTGTCGGGTCCACCGTATGAACCACTTCGGAAGGCATCTATTTTACATCTAACCCAGAAGACCGTTTTCCTGATAGCGCTAGCCTCAGCAGCAAGGCAGAGTGAGGTGGCAGCTTTTTCTAGGGGGCGGAACCATATTCGTTTTGCCAGGAACTGGTCCAAAGTATCTCTGTCCTTCCCTGCACACTTCACGGCAAAGAACTCGAGACCAGATGTGGCCCCTACACCAGTCACGATTCTAGCTCTAGGCCCGTTGGTGCATACGGGAGACGAAGAAAAGTTACAGTGCCCGATCCGCGCGCTCCGCCACTATTTGGTACGGACGGAGGACGAGGCACCAGCGGAAGAGGATACAAGCCCGTCACCTTTGTTCCTGCAGGTGGACGAAAAGCATGACAGGGCTATCAACAAAGCAGTGACGCCGTTCAAGCTGGGAAAATGGATCTGCGCGGTTATTCGGAGAGCATACGAGTTGGGAGCAGACTGTGCGGATCTTCCTCGCAACATAAGAGCGCATGAACTAAGGGCCCTCGCTGCCTCGTGGGCATATGGCTGCGGGACGCCTCTGGACGAGGTGGTGGCGGCATGCGCATGGAACAACCGGAACACCTTCGTGAGCCACTACCTCAGGGACACAAGTAGAGAAAGTGGTGCCACAGTGATCAGAGAACACGTAGTAGCTGGTCAGAGATTCACCCAGTGAGGGGCCGGGGAGGTGGATCACAGCGAAGGTCTCACTAGTGTCAGCAAGAACACGAGTGTAAACACACGCAGGAGAAAATACAAGTGCACCCTGGTGGAAGCAAACCACACGCAGGGAAACTGGCGCACAGGCAACAGTCAACGCACACAACGGACGGCCAACACAGAGGTGGAGGCAGTCACGTAAATGGCAGACGAGGGAGAGTGAGAAGGACGCACACACGGTAAAAGGTGGGTAACTGTTGCGACCAATTCCCTAGTAACAGGGTGACTAATTGTGGTTTTTTAATTGTCTAGTTTTCAGGTTATGTTCAGCGCCCACCGCCAGGGCGACAAAGTCAGCATGAATTACTGAAGGTCAGTATTTTGCAGATAGTAAGAAACGAAAATTTTAACATGGTTTAAAATTGGTTTTTACTATCCTAAAATACTCACCTTCAGTAATGTAAACCCCCCCGCCACCCCGCAATCGCTGAACAGAAAGGTTCAATAAGCGAATGTGAGGATTAGCCAAGAGGGCGGCCGCATCTGTGTGTAGACACAGTGGCGCGCCTGGCGGGCAGAGGGAGAAACTCACGGAGACGACAAAAAATAGATTTTATTTTTTGGTTTTGGGCAATGATAAGCCAAAATAAGCGATTTTAGCATGAATTACTGAAGGTGAGTATTTTAGGATAGTAAAAACCAATTTTAAACCATGTTAAAATTTTCGTTTTCAACATCTACAACATAACTAAGCTGGAAAAAGTGTTTCGGCTTTATCCCTAAAGGAATAATGTACAATATTTACATTTTTAATGCGAAATCGCCATGTGGAAGAATACTGCCCCAGGTTTTTTCTTCGGTGGTGTTACGGTGTCCTCACCACGACCGTCTGATACGAGACCGCGTTTACAGTGCCGGATTTTTTTGCCCTACACGTTAGCCTAGTGTATCACAATACACACTTTACATACACACATCGACCCAGCGCCCATAGATCTAATATAAGATGGTGGTTCCTCGCGACCGTGAATTGGGCCCGTGCATTAGTTCTTGCAAAGTGAAAACGGAGAAAGAAAATTTCAGCTTGTTTACTACCGCGCGTTGCTGAAGCGGGAGCAGATATCTTGTTTTTGGCTGGAATTCGCCAGAAGCGAACATGCGATAACCAGGACGACTTCGACAGATGGAAATACGAAAAGAATGGATTTAGAAGTGATTAATTTCGGGAAGAATTTAAGAATGCTGAAGAATATCCAGTAATCTTCAAGGGTTTTGAATATTTTTGTCCTCCGTCCCAGTTGAACCCAAAACGAACATTTACGATTGAATAATCAAGGGAGATGGCTAGCTAGAACGAAGTAGTTAGAAGTCACGTATTTGACATGGAGAGACTAGAGGATACTCTAATTCTGTGTGTCTTGTGTTGACAGAGAAGGGTTTGCGGAAGTATGTCGAAGGGACAGCAACCAAACCGGTCGCTAAGGATCCACTGCTTCATATATATGGAAGGGAAACTTTAACGTTGATGTTGACCTTATCCCAGCATCTGCAAATTTTTCTTGCGAACATTGATGATCCAAAAGAACTCTAGGACACACTAAAGACGAAGTGCCCCGAAAAGGAAAGGTTGAAAAAAAACGTATTGCCTTTAAAACCTAGAGGATGAGAAACAGAGAGGAGATATGTGATTGCCTAAAAAGAATACGAGACGTACGTAGCGAGAGTGGCCCATACTGGAGGATGCACGGGTCTAACAGACGAGTTTGTCGCATTAGTGATTTTAAGTGAGCTGATAAGAGATTACGATAAAGTACTCTTTAGCACCAAATCTTTTCAGGACTAGGCCTACATGCTTGGTAATGTAGAGAGGTGTCTACTAGAGAGTTAGAGGGTGCAGCGAAGAAAAGAGTAGAGCATCAAGGATATAGAAGATGTCGAGTGACGAGCACAACGATAAAAGTAAGCCGAGACACAAACAAAAGTGTTTTGCCTGTAACCAAGAGGGCCATTTTGCTAGACAGTGCAAGAAAAAGCCTAGTAAACATAGCAGTAGTTCTTCTTTGTGAGATGACTCCTCGGACAAGAGATACATTCCAACTCAGTATGGTATCGAATTTCAGCAATAGCATTACAAGGTCCGTTAGTCAAGAAAAATTGGATTAAGCCCAAGAGGAAAAGGAAGAAGTCGAAGCATGCTTGTTCACCAATAGTTAAGAAAGTGGAGAAAAACCACAGTCAACTTTTGACACCTGAGCCAATAGTGGCTGAAGATGGGACGTTAATCGAAGTGCACATTCCTAACTTGAAAACTATTCAACACGAACTGCAAACGGAAATTAACCGTGAATGAAGGCTGACTCGGGCTGTACAAGATTCCAGGAGATTTTACGGCTGGCAATTGGAAACTCGGATGGGGACTTCAAGACTTGAGCTTATGAAGAAAGGGTGCGAAGAATGCTAGTGGGGGCAACTCTTGAACAGCATGGGTCTGGGGACATACAGACTGTCACTCCGATGACAAAGGAAACGTTGCACCAGTGTGCGCGTCATACCAACAGTTGCAGAAGTGCAACAGGTAGCAATGTATGTAGATGCTAGAGGGATTACGCCTAGGTGTGATTCGTCGTCGTCACCTAGATTGGCAGAGGTAGGTCACGGAACACCACAGCGTCTGAAAATTGACTGGGCCAAGAACAGTGAAGGGATATTGATACAGCGTCTTGACCATAACTCGTACATGAATCATTGGATAAAGGCCTCACTAGAAAGACGCAGATGGCGCAACAGACGAGGAATTCTATCAAAAATGATTTCACTAACAACATCATTACCACTATTATGAAACATTTATAATTTTAAAACTACAGTCTTCTTCCATCATCGTACAGTTTCATACATAAGACACAGAGTCTTGCAAACTTTCGGCAGCAATGCTACTGTCATCATTGGGCACTTCAAAGGAAAAATTAAGATCCTGGTCACATTCTTGTTAGTAGGGTAAAATACGATATTGAGTCAGCTATATACCCCCCACTTCCGGTCACCTGATAAAAGTGGGGGTAATGATGCACTTCCGGTCACCTGATAAAAGTGGGGGTGATGATGCACTTCCGGTCACCTGATAAAAAGTGTGGGTCTGGAGGAGGGCAAACCTTTTTTTTTGGTTGTTTCTTGTCAAGATTGTGGACGGTGGAAAAGTGCCTACCCTTCATTCGTTTTCGTCGATCTGGACCTTCTATTACGTCAGTCACGAGATCAAAGTGGGGGTAACTTCCGGAGGCTTCCGTTGATCTGGAGGAAAATGCAAGATGTCAATCTAGAAGAGGGCGCCTTTTTCGTCAATCTGGAGGGAACTTTTATTTGTACCCCGCATATTTTTTAGACTCACCTAGGGAAGAAAGGGAATTGTAGGGATATGAAAAATTGTTTTCTTAATATAATAAAAGGAATTAAAAGTTTTCTTTCGAGAAAAAGAAAAATGAATTCAAAATCGTCGTTTACGTGTACGTATTGTGGAAACGTCTACGCAACTCGACAAGAATTGATCCATCATCTTCCCAACCACCGATCCGATCTTCGACCAGAGTGTTTACTCTTCGAAAACGAGTTGAAAGATATTGAAGGCGAAGTAACTTGCAAGTTGGTGCATGATGATACGCATCGAATTTATTTCCCCAAAATCGAATATCTCGATTCATCCCTAGCGCTCAATTTACTGTTTTGTCCGCTCAAATTTCTTATTACGACTTGCTTAGATCAACTGACCAATTGTAAATTTCAACTGTATTTAGAAGCAGATTTTAGCAGGGATTCCAACACAGTGCGAGCCTATTTCTGGTCCCTCTATACAGCTATTTACAACGAATCTGACATTTCGGAAATCTTGGAAGATGCTTGCAAAAAGATACAACAGTCCGTCGAAACTTTCGAAGAAAAAGGTAGTGGTTGGCGCTTTTTTAAAGTTCGGGGTATAACTATAAAAGTGGCAAAAATCGATCCTTTTTGCCCTAGTTCTTTCTTACCCTTGCCGAGTGCATAACGCAAGAAAAGCAAAGTTAAAGTGAATGTGGAAAATTCTGACGAAAAATGCTTTCTGTATTCAGTTTTAGCCGCTAAAATGAAGTGCTACGAAACCGAGGTTAAATATTATGAACCATTTTTGAATATCGTAGACCATTCCATGTTGACGTTCCCCGTGAGTCTACGGGAAATTGATTCCTTCGAACGAGTCAACAATTTGTCCATTAAGATAATTTCTTACAAGGGACCGATAGGATTACACCCGGTGAGAGTGAACAAAAATATGGAAGGAGAAGTAATTGACTTGTTGCGAATAGCCGACGAAAAAGGAAATACTCATTACTGCGCCATCCTCGATATTGATAGGGTACTCCGATTTTGAGGTGTTGGTAGTAACAGGAAATTTTACTGCCGTAACTGCTTCGCGGCCTTTGGTAAAGAACAATTCATGATGGAGCACACCAGTAAAAGTGTGAGATTGAATACGGCGCAAGTACTCACTTTCTTACCACCCGGCGCCAACACGTTAAAATTCCTACACTACGATAGACGCAATCCTCATCCTTGGGTAATTTATGCAGATTTCGAGTGTATGCTGAGACCCGTGCAAACTAGTAGCACCGATCCATCCTCGAGTTCGTCTACTAAAGTCAGTTTGCATTTGCCTACTAGTTTTGGCTACGTCGTTGTTGGTCCAGAAAATGAAATCGTGAGTCAAAAATTCTACCTCGGCAAGGACACGGTGAATAAGTTTTACGAATGTATGAATAGAGAAATTAAAAAGTTTGCCACGATTATCTCACGACCGAAACATCTGATGATGACTGCCGACGATGAAATTCGGTTCTCGAAAACCGATACTTGTTACTACTGCAACAAAGTCATCGTCTCCTATAAAGTGAGAGATCACTGCCACTTTACGGGAAAGTTCAGAGGTGCTTCTCACGTAAAATGCAATCTGGAAGCTAGGACAATAAATACTATCCCGGTCATCTTCCATAACTTGGAAGGCTACGATATGCATCTACTGATTTCTGCGACGGAAAACTTCCCTTCGGGAGTAGACGTTCTTGCTAGAAACACCGAGCGTTTCATGAGTATGACCATTACGCGGTATTTTTCCTTCGCTGGAAAGGACCTTTCGGTAAGGTTGCGATTTTTAGACAGTTATAGTTTCCTATCTTCCTCGCTCGAAACTTTGGCTAAAAACCACAAGAAAGATCGACCCTTCCCCATCTTGAAAACTGCTCTCGATTTGGTAGACTGGTTGGCGCCAGGAGCGAAAAAGGAAGAAATCTTGGATTTATTGACGCAAAAAGGTCACTACCCGTACGAGTACGTGTAGTCTATGGATGTATTTGAAGACCAGGAATTACCTCCAAAAGCGGCATTCTTTTCCTCTTTACGAGGCGAAGACATCACCGACACGGAGTACGATCACGCAACGTCAGTTTGGAAGTTGCTGAAGGAGAAGGTTTTTAAAAATTACCATCTCTTATATCAGATGATCGACGTATATCTTCTAGCCGACATATTTCAAACTTTCAGGGAAACTTGCTCGGTCAATGACGGCATAGATCCTTGCTACTACATATCCACACCAGGGTTTAGTTGGGCAGCCGCGTTGAAAAAAACCAAAGCCGAACTAGAATTGTTTACGCACGGAGGAAAGCATAACTTTATAACTTCCGGTATCAGAGGTGGAACAACTTTTGTGTCGAAAAGGCACTCGATCGCCAATAACAAATATCTACCGGATACTTACGACGACAATTTACCTAGTCTGTATCTAGTAGATTTGGATGTCAACAACTTATACGGGCTAGCCATGACGGAATTCCTTCCCTACGATCGATTTAGCTGGCTGACGAGGAAAGAAATTCTCGAATTTCGCTTGGCGTCGATCGAAAGAGATTCGGAATACGGTTATATATTGGAAGTGAACTTGGACTATTCACCCGAGCTACACGATGATCACAACGATTGTCCTTTAGCGCCGGTAAAGTTTAAAATAATGTCGAGACTCGTGTCTCCCTTTATGAAAGAAATGGCAGGAAACAAGAAGATCCTTTCTACTTCCAAACTGACGACCCACCTGCTTCCGAAGAAAAAGTACGTAGTTCATTACAGGAATTTACAATTCTATTTGAAACACGGTTTAATTTTGAAAGGTATCCGCAGAATTCTAAAATTTCGTCAGAAACAATGGCTAAAATCCTACATTGATTTTAACACCGAGAAGCATCAACTAGCTACGACGACGTTCGAAAAAGACTTTTTCAAATTGAAAAATAATTCGGTATTCGGAAAAACCATGGAAAACAAATCGGAGCGTTTATCCGTTAAATTGACCACCGATCCAAAAAAATCAATCAAGTACAGCAGCACTCTACCACACGCGGATTCCTTCAAAATCCTCAACGAAAATCTCTTACAGGTAAACTTGAAGCTTCGTAACGTCAAGTGCGACTTACCGACTTACTCCGGTTTCTGCATCCTCGAACTTTACAAACTTACGATGTATGAATTTCACTACGAGTTTATGCGTCCGAAATATGGAGACCGCGCGCGTTTACTTTTCACAGAAACCGACAGTCTGTTCTACGAGGTAGAGACTGACAATTTTTATCGGGATATGGAAAGTGAGCTAGATAGATTCGACACCAGCAATTACGATCCGTCGCATCCTCTATACAGCGTTAAAAACAAACAAGTCCTAGGGAAAATGAAAGATGAAACGGCCGGCGTCCCGGTGAAAGAATTTGTAGGTTTGAAAGCAAAAATGTACTCGTTTTTAGTCGTGGAAGATAGCGTTAGAAAGGCTAAAGGGATTAGTAAAGCGTTTATCCAAAAAAGTCTGCCACGAAGACTACAAAAAAGCGCTATTTTCAAAAACATCGTCGAAAGCCACGTGGAGGAGCATTCAAAGTAAGGATCATCAGCTCGCCACGGTTGAAATTTCAAAATCATCCGTATCTCCCTACGATGATAAGAGATTCGTGTTGGACGATGGAATACATACGTTAGCACACGGTCACTACAGAACCGGCATACTGCACGATTTTATAGATGACATAATCGATCCGATGGAGGATGAAGAGCGTGCTTCGCTGGTGAAAGACGAGTGTAGCGGCCGAAGCTACGATTCTCAAGGTGCTTGTAACTTCTCCGACATCAATGTGGTTTTGACCTCTAAACTTCTAGTTCGGTGGCGGTTTTTACTTTTACGGAAAACAGCACACGTATGCTACTGGCCCAGCATGGGTAACAGAGAGTCATTTGTCCTAACTGTAGGCTAACTAGATAACTTTAAAGGGGGGGGGGGGTATTCGCTGCCACCAGGTGGGTGTTTCTAAATGCAGCTCTAAGTTTAATTATTAAGTGGTTTTCTTAAGAACTATAACTTCTACATTTAGTCTAACTAGCAGAAAAACAGGCGTTTTACAAACTCAGTGGTTTATTAAAAGGCAAATAAATATAAACAATTACATTTAAAATCAACTAGTGTCAGAACAAGAAAGCTTTAAATAAAAAGCACGGCGATTTTTACAACAGGAAAAATCAACAAGAATTTACATGAAATTCAACTCAAACTTCACACAACTGGGTGAAGAGTAAAAACTACAATTTCGATTAGAAAAAGTTTGTGGGACCTCGGGAACCCGTTATAACATGCAAACCGCGGGAATTACATGAAATAAATCTATTTGTTGCAAACCGCGGGAATTACACACAAATAGTCAAGACTATGTTTCTTAAGTCCGACCTAAGATCAAATCTTCAAATCTGTAGATCCTTAGTATCTAGGGAAGCACCCGAAAAATACGTAGTCTAAATGCAGATTTAGTGTTTAGATTAAGTTCATAATAATTAATAATAAACACGGGAAAAAAGCTACTTTTTAGAAAGGGACCGTGAACCCTGACGTTATGGCGATGGGGGCCTAGAATGCCGACTATGGCTCCATCTCCATAATTCCCTCAAAGCTACGGTTAGGTTATGTTTAAAACTAAAATTTCGAATGGGGTTTCCAAAATTAAATTTTCTAAACTAACACTAGTCTAATACGAACCAACTACCTTTGCCCGGCATGGCAACATTCGGACGGGACATCTCCTATACCGACTGGCGTAGTCACCTCTGGCTTTGAGGATGAGCGTGTGCTTACGATTGAGAGGAACGGGGGCTTTTTATGCTACGTACCGGAAGTTGGCGCGGACGCCGAGGATAGCTACGTAGGTCTGATTGGCTGAGGGCCTAGAGAACAATAGAAAAGTCGGCAGCGCAAAGGGTTTTTTGCTTGGCGCCGTTTGAAGGAATAACTATGGACTGCGTGACAAAGAGAGGCCGGTAGAGTTAAACTCATTGTTTGGAACGTGAATAAGGCCTTTAATTACTACGGATTGTTTTCATTTTTAACCACGATGTTAAGCATCGCGACTATTGAAGGAATGCTCATAATAAATTCGGTTATTAACATTGGGAAGCCAGGTATACTTTGGGAAATTGAAAGCCAAGTCGGTTTTGCTACGGACAACGAAGTACAAACAGAAAAGACGTGTATGGTAAAATACGCAGGACGAAATGTTGCCTAAGCTCCGGTAGTTGGGATGGCAAAAGATTACGTTAAAAGATTATTATAAAATAAAAGTTATGGTTACCAGCGAATGCTAAAACGCATTTTAAATAGTTGACTTAATATTCATAGACGTAAAATTGGGTTTTTGGATGTTGGACATTTCTCAAGTGCATTACAGATCGTCACCTTAAATCCACTCAAGAAATATCAAAAAGTATCTGTACATCTATTAGGGAGGTTAAGTACCTTCGTAGAGGAAGCTCCTCCCTCTAAAACACTGAACTAATGTTTTCGGCTTTATGCCCAAGTGAAAATAAAAGCAAATACAAATTTATACAATTAGCGAAAATGGCGTCTCGTGCGCCACGGTGATTTTACGGCGCTACGGTGATTTTACGGCATTTAAGGATGCTGTCAGCGTTCCAGAAGGAATTTTCGTGTTCTGTTTGCGGGGGAAAACAGATAAAGTTCGTGGCTATTAAGAGCTGTTTAGATGAGACGAATTGGTCCATTTTCTTGGAAGATGCAGGCGTTTGAAATTTGGGGTTTTTCACGGCCGAGGCGCCGAGGAAAAAAAGTGTTCGTTGCCTTAAACGAAGTTTTCCCTCAGGTTGTTGATGGTTTGAGTTGAGGTATCCTCTCAAATCGGGTGAAGAACTCAGGCCTTCTTTACACAAGGAGGAATCAACCTATGAAATACCGAGACGAAGCGAAGAAGAAAAAATGGTGACTAATAAGAGGAAAAGAGCCGCTGCTTTTCGTAAGAAATGTGCAACAGAAACTATGGAAGTGAGAAAAGCTAGGTTGTGTAAAATGGCCGTCGCTTTTGCTAAGAAATGTGCGACAGAAACTGCTGAACAGAGAAGAGATAAGCTGGAGAAAATGGCTGCTGGTAAAAGAAGAAGAAAATTGATGTAATAAAATTGGTCTAAGAAAATGCCGTACGGATCCCACATTTTTTAGACCCGGATCTAATTAGACGGTCAAAGGTTGCTAATGTTATCGGTCCAACTATTAAATTTTGAATCGTACCCCTTCCACTTGACAAAGTAGAATATTTTTCCATCTTTTCCTTTCTTCTTACGTAGTACTTTTTCTACTAAAAACAAGTCCGGAACGAATGTTTTTTGAATTTCCAATTCGTAGAAACCTCCGAGAATGTGTTCACCCAATTCGTCTTTTAAAAGGCAAGTTACCGGATCAGTTTTTTGCACTTTGCGAATCGTGAAAACTTCGTTGGTAAAATTTTGGAGATATCCTTTATCGAAAATTTTTTTGAATTTAGAAATTCTGACTTTATCTCCTACAACAAACATTGGTTTTTTAGACGGTCCTTTAGGTCGTCTCAGCAACGATTCGTGCCTCCTGGTTACTTCCCTCGGTTTCAACTTCGTAGTAAAATGGACGGTGTCGTTGTACTGGGAAACTAACTCGTCGATAATATCTACCCATTTGTAATTTCCCCGCCCGGTGAATCTTTTCCACATCCGAGTTTTCAGGGTTCTGTTGAATCGTTCTACCACGCTTGCCTTCATCTCCGAGTGCGTAGAGCACATGTTGATGTTGTGACGCTTAAGGAGTACTTTGAAGTCTTTATTGTAGAACTCGCTCCCTAAATCGACTTGTAAATTTTTAGGGGGTGTCGCTCCTACGAGTATTTTCTCGAAAGCTTCGATAACGTTTATACCGGATTTAGATATAAGGGGAATAGCCCATGCAAACTTGGACATGACGTTAATACAGGTTAATAGGTAGTTAAACCCTTTATTAAGTTTAGCGTACGGTATCATTTCCACCAAGTCAGCCTGCCATAGATCGTTTAGGCCAAGTACAATCACTTTCCGTATCGGGGACAATTTTTTGGCGCTGGCTTGTGAAGTTCTTTTACGAGTTGCTCTATTTTTTTTATTTCCCATTCCAAATCTTAGTTTCGTTTTCGTGATCTTCTTAACGATCGAAGCTGCTAGTTTCTCCCGCCACGTCTGGGAAGGATCGTCTCTCACTCTTTGAGCTTTGGAAGCGAGAACTTCATCGGCGACGTGCCGATCTTTTAAATCCGAGCTCTCGGAGTAAGTTATATCGTGTTCTTTACACGCTTCGTCTAGTTGATTAATCCCAGGATCTCCTCAGGCCAATCGTTTTTCCAGTTTGGTTCCCGGACCGCAGTATTGGTAGCCGGGCAAATGCAGCTCTAGCGGTAACGTATCTATGATTTTATTTACGATTCCTTTCCCAGATTTGATAAGGGAAGCTCTTTTCGTTCCGCATACCTCGCAAAATACAACTTCCATTTGTCTGTTATTTTTTGCGGTTATAATAACGGACGGCTCGGGGCCGTTAGCCGCCTACATTTGACGCAGTACCTCATCTCGATAGTTCTTTTGTTTTATACGTAAAATCCAAACCTAAATTTTGATAAGCCACCCTTTTCTCCCGCGCAGTTATGATTTGTCTTTGCTCTATTTCCGATAAAATTTCCACCATCTCGTTTCTATGTCCGTCGTGACCGGCCGATGCAGACTCGTACAAAAGTCTGAGTCTCTTTATCAAGTCGTTAGGATCGTCGTTAATATCGTCGTATCTAGTCTGCTACCCGCATTTTTAACCATACCACCACCCTTTTTATCAGTTTTTTTCATATCCTCCCAAATCTGACGAACCATCGTTACGTACTTGGTGCTACGATTAGATTTGGGTTTACGAGTTTTTGGATCGTTGTTGATAAAAATTGCGTCGGTATTTTGTAACATGTCCGCGTAAGCTGCTTTAACTTCTGGTGAGTAGGAGGGTTCTTTCAACTCTCTCGAAACTAGCAAACTCCAAATCGCGCGTCTCCCCGTATACTGCTTCCCCCCGACCACTATATCATTTTCAAAAATTTTAACCACTTTATTACCCATGGTAAGCTCGCCTTTTTTCGTGTCGTACTGAAGTCCAAATACCGAATCAGTTTCCTTGGGATTTTCGAAAAATTTTGTCAAGAAATACGCAGCCGTTGGTCCGACAACTTGACCGGGTAACAAACTATCGAGGGACCGGAGAGTGGGCATGTGGGAAAGCTCAGGGGGGGTATAAATGCGTTTAGCTTGCACCGTGGAATATGAGGGGGTAACTTTAGGGCCGGTGTTCGTAGAGGCATATTCAGTTTGAGCCTCGGGAGAAATTTGCATTATCGGAGGAGTCGAATATTCGGCGGCGAGATTGAAACTGGGAGGAGTAGCGACATCGGAAGGAGTCAACAGTAAATCCGTTTCGTAGTCGTCACTTTCTACCTCTTTAATCGGGGTAGTTTGCGTGGCTAGATTGTTTTTAATTGGGGTAGTTTGCGTGGCTAGAGTGTTTTTAATTGGAGTGTTTTTAATCGGAGCACCGAGCATCGGTGTCAGGGTGCTTACTACCGGTTTAAAAAATTCTTGTAGCGATTCTTCTTGCCCTCTTTTGCCCAAACGTCGATTTAGAAACTTTTTAGTTAAACGTCTTTTGAGTTTTGCGATTTCTCGTTTCATCTCCATTCTGTTGTTTAATAGGTAAAAACGAACGTTTGTATCTCCCCTCGTTTAACGTTTTGTCAATTGATAAAAACCCGTAAGGCTTTTTCCAACACGTTCTACACAACGTTTTAAAGTCCCAAAATTTCATGTCGGGGTCAACGTGATTTTCGTAAACGTGTTTCAAATTTAACTCATCCACGGGGAAAAGAATTAATAAATTTGCGTTGTCTCTGACCACTTGTTTAGGAATTCTCGTGTACGATTGACTGCAATAAAAATCTCGGCGTTTGAATGACGTCCTTGAGCGAAATAACGTTCGAAGTTTTTTTTGTTTGTCCAAACGGCAATCGTCAAAAAGAATCGGGTTTCGAAAATTTGGGTCAAGTTCTTCGGGCGGAATTAAATCAATTTGAGAATCGTGAAAAAATGCTACGTTCTGTCCAATTATTTCCTCAATTTCGGTAAATACAGACTGCAAAGCTTTGTACTTTGGTTGACATAAAGTTTTACTGTAAATATATAATCGATCGTAGTCGAGCCATCTTTCGTTACAGATGAAATTAAACAGCAAGTTAGTTTTTCAACAATTCGCGGGGCCTATAATTAGAAATCTGATATTCGAAGGTAGGAACGGATGATTTTTAGATTCTTTCTTTGGTACGTAAAAGTCGTAGTTTTTAATTTCCATCACGTTTTTTTTTTTATTTATGCATTTTTGTTGTTTACGGAGATACCAAACCCATAAAGTCTTCATCGGTAAATTTATCGGAAGTATCGGAATGAGCTACTCCAAAATCTACGTTACACCATAATTTCACGTTGCTGGGAGACTCGTAGGTGACGTAGACCGCGGTAATTTTTCCTGTGACTTCCGTCAGATTTAAAGCGTTGAAAGATGGTAAGTTAAACCACGGTTTGTCAATAACAAACAAATAACAAACAAACAATAACAAATGAATATTCTCGTACACCCAAGTTCTAAGACAGAGTGGTTTGTCTCCATTACCCTCGTTCGCCTTTTCGCAACAGGAGTAACAGGAAGAAGCCGAATGCATAGAATTGGGATAATTGAACGTAGTCAAAGACACGGGTTTTTGATCGTCAAAATCGATATCTAGTTTCGTACAGATGTACCGTTTAAGATTTTTCAACAGTTTTTGAGTTTCCGGGTCGCTAGGTGAAATCCACCCTTTATATTTGATTTTTCGTCCGAAACGGGAGTCCCCGAATCCTTTAAATCCTTAAATTGTATGAAAGGAGACAAGGAAAACTTTACACCATTTTTAATCTTTGTACCATTCTCGATTTTAACTTTCAGCAAGTTTTCTTGTAACAGATTGGAAAGATTCGTTTGCCAGGATGGTTGAAACATCACGGTTATTCCTTTTATTATATATATTTTTTGAAAGTTTAAAAAAGGATGTCGGTCAACAAATTTGGTCAACCGTTGAAAAGGGGGAGAGAGGATGATGCGATCGGAGTCGGTCCGAGAGGTGAGCCAGGACTCGGATATGTTTTAACCCCCGAAAACAACTACGATATGCAAAGCAAGCGGTTAACTAAAGTAGGAGTCGTTATCGAACTCGAAGATGCCGTCAATTATTCTCAGATCGGTACTCTGACAACGGACATTCAGAAACTTAAAAACGACTTCTCCAACGAATTAGCTTCCACCATCGAAAAAAACACGCTGTACGTAGACGGGTCTGACGGAAATTTCTACGCGAAGAAGAAACAAATTTGTGCACGAAACTTGTTTCGTGATAATCAGTTTCTGCACGAAAAGCCCTTTGCATAAAGAAGTCGACTGGTTCGTTAATTCCGGATCTATCGCGAACTACACAAGTACAAGTTCTGGTTTAATTCGTAAAGCAATTTTTTATACTGCAACGATCCGAGCGTAGAAGTCGTCGTTAAATGTATAGCGGGAACGAAAATCTTTCTCATTACTAAAACGAAGGAAGCGCATTCGAATACTTCCATTTTTGACATTCCTTACGAAATGGAAAAAGATTCGGCCATCGCGGTACACACGGTCGAAGATTTTGATACGGAAGACGTTTATTTCCAGTTAGATTTGCACGTCACTTTTCAATAGATTTCATTTTATCTAAAACAGCTTCGTAATTACGAGTCTTAGAGAAGCCGCTAAGGAAAAATAAACAAAAGTACTCGCACCAAATTTGGTCAAAGTTTTGCACACGTTCGTAATTGTATTTAATTCCCGGTCTCAAGTATTTAATCACGGACCGGGGAGGACCCATATTGCCGAAACTATCGAAATAACAGGGTTCGCCAGAAATGGTAGAATAGGCTACCCAGTCACTTCCGTTTCCATCGTGGAAATCTAACAAGTTTACGATTTTGTTTTCACCAGTAGGCCTAATTTTTACAGGAAGCGTGTCTTTACTAAAAGTACCTCTAAATTTCGAAATTTTCATTACTCTAGCCAATCGGTTTAAATCATGGTTCGTTAAAGGTTTATCAAAGTCGATTAAACATTTACCTGGGTGGTCTTAAGTAACGACCTTTGCCACAGGGCATTTTTTTTTTTGGCTTCGTTTTTTTTTCTTCTTGCCGGAACCTTCTACTTGCTTATGATGTCCCACGAGTTCAGCTAGAATTTGTGCGTCGTTTTGTGCTTTTTTTACGGCAGATACCACCCCCGCAGTTCCTCCCGCCAACCCACCAATTCTGGCCAAAATCGGCCCTAGCAACGCCAATGGCAAAAACCCACCTTTCTTTTTTCGCGGTCTAGTTTTGAGCGCCATTAATAAACAACTTCGACTTAGCCTCGGTCCAACTTTAGATTCATTTTCCTGTCGCCAATGAGCAGAGCGTGACAGACAGTGTTAGCTGGTACCGCTGCTCTAAACTTCAGTTTGACTTGTACATCCACGATTCCAGATTGAAGCCTCTCGGACTGTTTGGAGCAATCCAACACAACGAGTGGATAGGCTTTCTTGAACTGAAGCAAGTCGAAACTCAAATCGTTGGTGTCGTAACACAGCTGCCTAAATTGCTGCGCCATTCTGTACAGGCCGACGTACTCTCCAGTAGCAAAATTAGTATTCAGATAGAGAAACGGATATCTTTCTGAATTTAGAGTCACGTGAGCATCTTGTAAACTACAGTGGTCGAACACGGCTGGATTTTTACCTAAAGCGTCCTGTCTGTTTGTTTGAAAAGCTAGAACTATCCACCTAGGTTTTTCAACCGCGGAAGTAGTCAGCACGCGCCAGGTGAAGTTGGTATTTTGAGGGAGCTCGCAGCTATCGTAATGCCAGTGTCTAAATCCTAAATCCACCGTAGTTCCGTTGTCTATGAGATTGTAAAGTATAAGTTTTTGATCATCCGATGCGGTAACGTTGGGGATGAGCCAAGAAATGCTACTGAGAACAACTTTACCGTTGGCCGCGGCTGCAGCTTTGAAGATGGCATTTGTATCGCTGGTCCTCATGCAAGTGAGCACGTGTTTAGTTCCATAAATTAGCTTGTCGTAATTCTCGAAAAATCCCATGATGTGTTTCAAGGGAATGGCGAATGTAAAACTTCCTTTGGGAATTGTTTCAACGATGATGGACGCGTGCCGCTGTATGAAACCCGAGTTATCGGTTAGATCTGCAGCTACAGAAGCTGCACTATCCAATGCCCAGCACTGACCGAGCAATGCCGGCTGTTCTGCCGATCCGTAAGAGAGCAGCCCTTTCATTAGGGTACCGAATCCCGGATAATTTAACTCGTCTACTTGTTTATCGCCTAGATGGTATTTTATATTAGAAAACGGGAACATGGGAGCATTATTAATCAACGTCGCTGCGTCAGTATCTGCATAAGCCGAGTCATCATGCTTCAGCAACCTGCCTTTAATCAAGAGGTAACTGTTGGCAACGTGCAGAAATAAATCCAGGTTTTCCACGTGTATTCGGATTTCAGAATTTACGTTGTTGAGATTCGTACCGACGATGGGATTATATTCGTGATAGGTGTAAGATTCGATAGACGAATCGTACAACAAAGGTTCGTTGATTTTTAAATAGTCTTCTACAACGCTCATTTTCTAGCCGTTGTTATAAATTTGATGAAAACTGTTTCTAGGCGTTAAACTGATCGTGTTTTTATTATTATTAAAGTTTTTATTATTACGAAAGAATCCTTTTCCTTTTTTTCCAAACACAAGCATCTTGCCCCTTTTTTTTTAATTTTTAGATTTTAAATGAAGTCGAACCGTGAGGGTCTCGCCATTCAGATTCAACGGCTCGTTTGTCTGAGATGTAAGCCACACTCTTATACTTCTGATTAAGTTCATAGTAATGGGTAAATAGATTAAATTATGCGGAGACTCGATGATTTTGAAACCGGGAGGTGAATTTGGATAAAACGAATATAAAGTGGGTTGAGTGTCACCATTTACGTAAGAATTTCCAATGATGTCAACGTGCACAAAAATCGTGTTTATATTTATTATTTCGATGGTATTTGACTTTCTTGACTCTTCAAGTAAGTTCCTAAATGAAACCTCAAGACTCGAGCCAAGCTCTTTTCACCCGTAAAGGCTATTCCGTATTTTGAATCGTTAATTATCAAGTTGGTTCTTAAAGTGTTTACGTTAGGAAGAATCTAAATAGCTTCCCTGTCATGACCATTTTGATCTATCGAGTTTTTGAGAAATTTATTCAAATCTTCAATTTCGTAAGTTCCGGGGGTGACTATCACTTTCTGTCAAGTTATACCAGCATCTGCGGTATATTTAATTTCGTTATTTTTTTAATCGATGTTGTATATACTGTTATACGTGTTTAAATTAATAAGCGCCAATGCTTAGCTTTTTTCAGGGTCTAAATGAATCAGAGTATTTAGATTAAATGTCAAGTCAGAGTCTTTACCAGTGAGGATAAAAGAACAAGAGTCCATTTCTTTTTTTAATTCCTTTTTTTCATCCGATAAACAGCGCCATAGCAAAAAGCACTTTCCAC
>JAHWFP010216337.1:18683-47513 GCA_023313725.1 Lithobius niger | reverse complement strand
CAGTTATCTGTGGCTTGATCATGGGCCACCCTCAAAAAAGCGTGGCTTGTAGTCACCCCCCCCCCTTCCCCTTACTGTACTTAAAAAAAAATTACACCTTAATATGTTTTTGACAATGTGGTTCCACTTCGTATAAAATTGTGTCATTGTGCTGTACCAAATATGGTGAATTGATATCTTCGACATGAGAAACCCAACGATAAGCACCCCCGTACTCCACTTTCGCTTTTAATAAACACGGCTGTTTGATTCTTCTTGTGAAATATTTTCACCAAATTTTTGGCTATCTGCAAAGGCCGCTAGACGAAACTTCATCCCAAATTTGTAACAGAGACGGAAAGTAGAAAATTGTAACCTAATACGTTCATTGCAATTTAGGCTATCACTGCATTGAATTGTCCCATGGAGCACTCGACGTTAACCGCACACCATTTAAATGAATTTAGTACGAGTCAAGGAAACGCAGTCTTACGTTGTTGAAGATTTCTATGACGAGCCACGGTAATCTTTCACCACTATATGGGAAATGCAGTTCAGTTCACTGGGACCCAGACGTTAGGTAGATGTAGGAACAGTATAAGAACAATGTCAGGCGGAGTGATACGGTAAATACAGTGCCAATCCATTGGAGATAATGGCCTTCCCTCCAACGCAGTAACCACATGGTTGATTTGGACCCCCCCCCCTCCCCCCATTGTGGTTACTTGTGGCCGAAAGCCGACCTCCCACCCCCTGGCCGACCACGTGGTTTTTGAATGGCCCCTATCCAGTAGTGTTGGGTGGTGTTGGGTAACAGAAATTATTCAACCGGTGCCGGTACCAAGCTTAGTACCCCGGTACTAGGGTTTTCTCCGGTACTTATGTATGAGGTGGTATGATATTATAATGCTGTGATGCCAACACCCGATTTTTAAATAGCAAAATTTTACTGAAAAATGTGTTTTGTTGATATAGTTTCAATGGAAAAAATTATTGATCTTAATGCTTAATGCATGTAAACAAGCTTAATGCATGTTTCACGACATATTTGATAACAAACAAAAAAAAACATCTTCAAAAATTTGTAGTTAACTTGCTATTCAAGCAGAAATGCAAATATAAACAAATGCAAGTTATGCAAATTTGGCTCCACTTTTGTGCATTTAGAATTTCAATTTTACCATTGTTGATCTTTAATTGATTGTTGCACAGCTTTGACCCCTACAACACAAGGTTTTTTTTCTATTAAAACAATCAGATGAACTCATGCTTACGCTTTTTCTAATTGTTGAAAACACTGTCCAGTGCAAATTTTCAACTAACAGTGGGCACCCACCATCTTATTGTGGGGCCCTGACATGTTAGTTTTTGCTTTATCAGAAATGCTTCCGGAAAATGTAGAAATTCCGAGTTTAGCAAATTCCTAGGATCATTCCCTGAATTTTCCAGGTTTCCCTCTTTTCTGGGTATAATGCCACCCAGAAGAGAGACGCATAACGAGTCATGTTAGTTGAATCGTACATCATTCGAAATCTGGATTTCAGTGATATAACTGACAACTTTGCTGTGTTGAAGTCTCGTAAAAATAAAATGTGACATTCAGATAAGCCCGTTTGTTTTTGCATGGAAACTGGAACTAATTACACGTCCTTTTTTAGTTTGCATTCAGAATTTTTTTCTTTTGGAGGGGGGGACCTCGGTTACCGAAACTGCACCTACACAAGTGCAATGTAAATCCGGCACTGGGCGCATGCGTAGATTATCTGCGTGGGTATCAAGACGGAGAAATAGGCAATCGGCCACAAAATACTAACGTTGACCCGGGAGACCCCACAATGGGGGAGTGCAGTGGGTGCGGGGAACAGGAGGGCTTTTTCAGGTCACACTGCCCAGTATAGTATTTCGATCACGTATTCACACATGATTTGCGCGGGTACAGCTAGTAGTTGTTGTTTTTGTGTGTGTGTTTGGTTGATACTTCACCACTTCGTCTGCCTGTTGTTGGGGATTATTATACAGTATTTTTTTAAACTGTTTCTAGCTTTTGGTAATATGTGATCTGACTTTTGTCAGTTTTTTTCCTGCGTGGATCCTTCCGCTCAGGTCTAAGAGGACGTTGCGTAAGTTGCATTGCAATGATTAGAGGGCCATTGCGACAGGTTCAGCCCTGTTTAGGGGGTCGATAGCCTGAACTGGTACACATCCATCTGAATTCCACGGTCGGCTAAGGGTTATAATGAATCACTGTTAGGAAATTTAGAGAAAAATACATAACAAATTGCACATCTCACAGCTATCAATTTTGCAAGTTTTCGACAGTTATTTTGAAGGTAGATGTTAAACTTCTCCAACAGTGTTCTTCCAGCCTTTGTTTGGGGTAATTTGGTTCTTTGGTTTACATCCGGCACTTTGTTGCTGACATTCAAAACACGCTGGTGCGGCGGCCTCCTGTATCGGTCAGGCCGTCTTCACTCCCTCGCGAGGCTGGAGTTGAGGTTTGCTTTAACAGGGTACTGCATCATAGGAGTGGATGGGGCTTGGATGATCATTAAGCTATAGCTCTCCTTCAGGTGTGCTTGAATAGCCAATGACTCCAATCTTCTAAGGTGCTTGTACTTAGCATTTTGAAAAAGGACGAGTTTAACATTTTTTCGGCAAGATGATTCACTTAAAAAGCACCTGTGTGCAAATTCCTTTACTGGGCGTTAGGTGAGGACTAGGGGTAGCGAGCTTTCGAAGGAGGGGGAAGAGCTTCGCAAGATCCCTAACACAAAGGTGGGGTGTGTATCGTGATAGTGATGCCGTTGGTGAGACACGGAAGGAATGAGGAATAGAGTTCGGCACCACATGGCAGACGTTAGGTCTAAAAAGGAGGAAAATGGCGTTGCAGTTCACCACCTGAACACGCAGCACAATATTGACTGGGAAAACACACAGACTCATGATAGTTTCATACTTGGCCAAGGACAAGCGCATCAGAGTATTGGAGTTATTGGCTATTTAAGCACACCTGAAGGAAAAGATATAGCTTAATGAACAACCAAGTCCCCTCCACTTCCAGGATCCAGTACCTTGTTAAAGCAAACCTCCACGCAGTCTCACGAAGGAGTGGAGACGGCCTGACTGATATAGGACTCCGCCGAACCCGTGTGTTTTGAATGTCAACAAAGTGCTGGATGTAAACCAAAGAACCAATAACCCCAAACAAAAGCCTGAAGAAGACGGGTGGGAGAGGTTTAACATCTACCTTCAAAATAACGTCAAAAATTTGCAAAATTGGTATTTTTCGTGGTTGTGAAATTTTGCTTTTCGTTTTGGTGAATTTTTCCGGTCTTTCACAATATAATGTGTTGACGTGTTTTTAAAGAAATTTAGGGACACTTTTTTTTCATCGACCGGAAATTAAGGATGTTAGTTGAGGAATGAAATGGTTGCTGTTGTAGGCTACGGTTGCGAGACGTCCCATGGGATTGAAAGTTTATTGGAGAAATGTTACAAAACTGGAACAGTACGAAGTATCTTGGTTAAGATAGTTTTGCAGCAAGGTATAGTATGGTACTAAAATAGAAATAGTACTAAAATAGTATAAGTAATGGTACTAAAATAGAAATATAGAATTCTTGTTAATGGTGTATTAAATGCTGTTAATGCTATTTAATTCTTGTTGGGGAGGGGGGTTAAAATCCTATTAATCTGTGCAAACAAATAGTTTGGTTTATGAGCAAGATTGCAAATTAAAGCACCAGGCAACCAAGCATTTTGTTTCACTTTTTATTTTAATTAGCTACATTTCTTTGACATGTACATAGCTAAAAGGTGAAAGTGTGTAGTCGGCTAAAAAAAAAAATATGTCATCTAGTATTCAATGTTTTTTAGTTTTTGCCAAATTTTTAGTGTTAGCTAGAGGATTGAAATTGGCACCATTGAAAAGCTTTTTTTGACATGGTTAAAATGGTGTTTTGGAATATAAAAATTTGGCAAAAATGTTTAGCAGGTGGACCACTTTGAAAAGAAAATTTTGACCTGCGATAATATAAGACACTTGCACGTGCCTGTAAACCGAAGAATTAACTTTGTATGGCCTGATTGTAAAACTAGTGTAAATCGCTGTATTTGCCCTTTAATTCCTTCTTAGTAGCGGTTCAAATTCAAGTAATAAAAAAAATGTTAGCAAAGATCAACCCAACTACATAAACCACCTTAAAAGATCACAAAAGTTTGCTCAGTACTTAAGTGAAAGAGACCTAGATTGTTGTGAAGTGGTACTAAACTACTATACTGTTTTTAGGAAGTTTCCAGACGTTGGCCGGGCGACTCCGATCGTATGCGTCGCATGTCCCTTGTAGAGGAAGAAGGGGAGAAACGCATTAACATGGCCCATCTGTGCATCGTAGGTTCTCATGCTGTTAATGGAGTAGCTGCAATACATTCTGAAATTATCAAGAGGAATATGTAAGTATCTATGGATTTTGGCACTAGTCGACTCTGGTTACAACTCAGTTTGTTGTAACCAATGTTGTAACTTTATTATTTATCCTTATCTCAAAAAGGCTTAATTGGGGATAAACTCTGGTTTACTGGTACAGTGAAACCTCTTTATAACGATAGTCCATTGGAGTTTGCAAACAAAATGTTATATCAGGTTTATCGTTATAAACGACCAGTTTTGCATGCATTGTTGCTTGAAGAGCCTTAAAAACATCATTGTTATAACAGGTTTATTGTTGTAAGAGGTATTGTTATAACGGGGTTTAACTGTACTGGGCATCTGTATCCTATGCTGATCTTTTAACTACTTTATCTGCATTAAATCTATTTCAACGATTAGTGAAAACTGTTCTTTAAGACCGAAAATTCCTAAAACATAGTTTCGAATAACCGGTGTCCCCTTGCTCTATATAAAACTTTTAACATGTTGGTAGATGATGGTATCTAGTGAAGCCGTCTTTCTCGTTTAAAAGCAAAGCTTTTGTGGGGATAAATTGGGGTTTACTGGTCTGATCAACGTAATGGAATGCTGGGCTATTGACTATTGTTGTATCTGCAACATTACGAGGTGACAGTTTTGAATTCTGACTAACAATTCTGAATTTCAATTAATCTCTTTAAGTTTTTTGCATTTACCTTCTGAAGAAGGTGGACGAAGTTTGTGGAAGTATTTTAACATTTTTTTGCTTCCATAATGAATATTCCACCGAAAATCAAGGAACAGTGTTTCTGATTTGTGGTGTTGTGTTTATATTTTTTCTTATGAACCATTTAATACGAGTTAGGTAACCTGCAGTTATATGGCAGCTAAGATTGACTTGGTTTTCCTAGATGCCACAAGGTTTACCCCCAGTATTTAAAAGTTGGGAAAACTCAACTTGTGCTTGTTTTTCATCTAGTCTTTATGTAAGAACTGTTGTACCTTTAAATGTGACTCACATTTCTTCAACTCGTGTTGTGTGGCATATAGGTTACAATTAGTGCAAAATTACAAAAGTTACAGAAACTCGTAAATTTTTTGACAAAAAAATCGAAACTGCTTTATACTATTATCAATTGGTGACATTTACGGTAATGTTTTAAAACTAGTTCATTCAAAATACTTACCTAGAGCATGCGCATTGTGAGCAGATGCGAAAGCAAGGACAAACCAAGTGCTAACAGCCCATTCTAAGGCTAAAAACTGGCATACAGTAAAACCTCATTGACTTGAATTCCAGCAAGACTGGCATTAAGTTAAACTGAGATGCATTAAAAAATGTAATACGGGCTGTTAGCTTGGGGAGTACCGAGTACATCCCTGCTTCCATTGTTTGCACTTTGGTGTAATACGCTAAATATACTACTAGTTCATCACAAAAACACCAGAAATACTTTTACATGTACGAAAGTGACACAAAATGCATGCTATCAAGTAATACATTTATCATCTGGAGTTTTGTTAACCAGTAATTTTTTGAGAGAACGAGCTTAATTTTGTATTGGAACTACCAAATAGCACACAATTGTTTTGACTTAACCAGGTTTTACTGTAGTAACGAAATATTAAAAAAAAACTCTTGCAGTAGAAACAAATCTACAAAAAATTAAAAAAATTAAAACTCACTGAACCCTTCCTAGGTAGCTTTCTGGATCTGCCCTTCAGCAAACCAAACTTGCTAGACATTAATTGGCTGACATTAATCTGCTGACACTCAAACGTGAACTTGCTAGCTTTTTTTTTAATGTTTTAAGTAATGTATGAAAAGTAGGATAGTTACTTGTTTTGTCAAATGGCTTTTTGATATAAATTTGTCGTTATCTACCAATGATCTTAAGCTTTTATAAATGCGTGGGTCATTTATTATTTTTTTCTTAGCTTCAAAGACTTCTATGAAATGACCCCAGAAAAGTTTCAGAACAAGACGAACGGGATCACACCTCGCCGATGGCTTTTGCTGTGCAATCCGGGGTTGGCTGATGCTGTAACAGAGGTACAAAATACTTTCCTCCAAACATCAAGTTTCATGTAGATTTATAGATGTAGAGTATTAAGAACTTTTAAAATAGCTAAAGTTTCTGCAGTTATACTCACTGTGGTTTATTCTGATTTACCAATAGCTTGTCAATAACTTGTACCATTTAAAATGTACTTGCTGCCATGTGGCCTTGTCAACATGAACTCGAAGCTATTTATCCTGCGATCCTATGGCTATGCAATGCCCCTGTCCCCACTTTTTTTGACCGTAGATATATTAAGGCCTTTACGTAAGGTCGATCCACACTTTCTCCGCACATTCTCAAATACAAAATACCGTTCAGTATTCGCAAATTTTCAGTTGCTATGAAGGGGATGGAAAGTCTTTCGTGTCATTCCAGCTCAAATGGACCAAAATAAAATAAAATTGTTGCAGTCACAATTTTGATTTTTATCAAATTTGGTACGTTGATAGTCCATAAAACCAGTCAAAACTCCATTTTTCTTTTTTGGGGGGGTTGAATAGTTTAGGAGTACTGGACCTCTAAAGTATTGGGTATGGTGGCCATCTTGGATTTTTGTGTTCCGTCTATTTTTGATCAAACTTTTATATCCTGGAAACTATTAGAGCTACAGAAATAATCAAAGTGTCAAATGAAAGGTATTGATATAATCATAATCTATCATGCTACACTGTGAAAATATCCAAAATATGTGTTTAATATTCTCAAATATTATGGTAATGTAGAAAATATGCAAATTATATAACAATTTAGAACGTCAAAGCCCCCGTTGTGTAGCAGATAAAAAAAAAAACTTTTTTTTGTCGAACTAAGTGCAACTAATGCTGTGCAAAATTTGTTTGTTTTTTTGCCTCTATGTATTTTTTCCACTATCTAAAAGATAGGGGTCATTCCATCTCAAATGGACCAAAATTGGAAAAAATTGGTTGCCACTACTTTTTTTTTCTTCAAATTTGGTGTGTAAGTAGAGTCCATAGGGAAAGTCTACATTTTTTAATTCAGTACTTTAGGAGTTACACACATTTAAAGTTGCTCTTTTGGCGGCCATCTTGGGTCGTAGCGACGTGACTTTGCACTTTAATAACTTTTAAACTATTTATCAGAATTTGTCTTTCTTGGAGTCAAATGAAAGATAATGAAACATGCTTTCAAACTAGTGGCTTGAAATTTGATTTGGTTGAAGATAACCTACGTTTAAACTGCTTAAACATACGTTTTTATGCGAATTTTTGTAGCTAGTTTGCATACCTAAGTTTTGGCCTTGAGAGCTTCCAGATGAATTTCAATTTTTTTGGTGAAAGGCTTGCATGTTTACTTTTTACAGAAACAAAAATTAACATGTGTATTTTGCTGTAAAGTGAAATATAATTAACTGAAGGTGGTAAAAATCTTAATGCGCTGGAATGACCCTTTCTGCAACCTTCTTCAGGCTCATTTCTATCGTGTTTTTCTTCGGCCTACATCATTGCTGTTCTGCCTGCCCAGATTTGAATTTTTCTGCGTGAGCAGCTGTCGATATTTGCAAGAAAGTGTACTCCTCTCTCTCTCAAGAAGCCTTCCTTCACGTCAGTGTGCAACAAGTATCATACACGGCGAAGCCACGTATTTATATATATGTTTGAAGTCTTCTCTCCAGCAAAGCTAAAACTATTAGTTTCACCATTCCTATTCAGTATATTTCGGCCAAATTTGGCCAGAAAGTAGACAGGTATGGGAGGTATATTTATGCCAACTTTTACACAATTCCGTGCAAGAGTAAAAGTAGGGAGCCACACGTAAATTTGAAAACTTGTTATTCTGAATCTTGGTCTTGTGTGACACGGTTTTAAATAAAAATACTGCACCTACCTAAAATCTGAAACCTGATCTAGACCAGAAATTTCTCTGGGCTTCATTTTCAGAGAGACCACTTTTTCGATTGGTCGAGCCATTCCAGAGTTACGGGACCCTGAATGATCATTTTGATTGTTTTAACCATTGTAATTGGGGAACAATGCCACTCAGCAAACTCCAGATCAATTCTTCGTGCATGTGTTATGTCTTTGCTAAAAAGTTGATTATTGAAGGGAAAAATGAAAGAATCCGTGTTTCAGCTAAACGCATAGAGATTTAAACCAAACTAAACTACGTTAATTTCGAGGCCTTCGGACACGAAATTGGCAGCTAGAAACGACAGAATGGCATATTTATTTCGCAGGTGCAGGCTTTCAGAGCTGAGTTGAATTGTTTCAAAGTGGTCAGCAACAATTGACTGCATGCATAAACCTTTGTAGCACGACGCCGTAGCCGTAAAAAAAAGGTACACGGATTACAAACAAAAACGTGAAGTGTGACGTAAAAAAAGTGGGTTATATGATTAAAGTTTCACTTGTTAAAATGTACACGGATAAAAAGTGATGATTTTTAATTGAAATAATCAAATGTACAATTGAGAAAATTGCATCTGCTTAAGTGCTGTTTTGCTTTACCAATTATATATTTTACGTAAAGCACAACAGCACTTAAACGATGCAATTTTCTCAATTGTACATTTGATTATTTCAAATAAGTCATCAATTTTTATCTGTATACATTTTAACAAGTAAAGTGATACTTCAATTATATAACCCCCTTTTTTACGGCACACTTGACGTTTTGTTTGTAATAGAATATTAGGCACAGCCGTGGCTTGGATATTCACGAGTTGTTTTTTTTTTGTCTCCCAAGAGTGCTTGAATTGTCAAGGATTACAATCTCCTGAGGTGGCGATCTTTTGACGAATTTGAAACAAGCAAGCCTTCCCAATCAATACGGTGTCCTGTGTCCATGTGGTGTACTGCAATGCCGTTTTCTTCCTTCTTATTTCTCGTGCCTGCCATATGTTGCCGTACTGGCATTAGTCACCACACGGCACACAGTAAACACCCTCTCTCGTGTTTTTAATCTTAGCCAGAGATTCTTCCTCCTCACGTCGTTCGCTTCTACGACCAATAGTGCGTTCATCAAATGTCCTCGGTATTCCCATGAGACTAAATTCAATGCCATCACCACAGCGAAAGTACGTGTCTACTTGTTCCCTCAAGATGCGCTGGACCTTTTCGCTCTCATCAAAACATTCCTACACGTTTTTCCTACATGTTTTCGTTCTTGCTGTTCTCACGTCACCTCCCTCACTCCACTCTTTGCTCTACCAATCGCTTCTTTCATAGGATGGTTGAGCAGGTCTGGGGGGTATCCCACCCCGATGAAACTTCCTTTCACCGTGTACAGCTGGCTTTTTCCCCACTTCTGCCGTCATTGAGTTTCTTGTGAGCCGCACGAACTTGTCCCGAGCCACCGCTTTTCTCTGGTCACCGGGATGTCCTGAAGAAAACGGTATTCACCTTCCCGACACCGTAGGCTTTTTATTTGGACTGTATTTGATGCTTCCATCATCTTTGCTCTCGAGCAGCACATCCAAAAAAGGGATAAGTCCTTCTCTCTCGACTTGCACTGTAAAACCCTACTCGGCCCTCTACTCTTTGACCATCTTCCTCACCTCCTCGATCTCTTCACATTTAAGAAACGCCAAGATGTCGTTGACGAATCTCTTCCACAGCTTATTATTGGGCTTAGTTCTCATTACAAATTTATCCAGGTGTTGCATTATCATTTCAGCGATAAGGGTGAGCTGGAGTATCCCATATGGGCTCCGCTGAGCTGTCGGAAACTCCTGCCTCCAAACTCCACGTAAATTGAGGGCAGGAGAACGTTTAACACCACCTTGTCTCTTTCCCAAACGGCCCTTGGAATCTTCATCAAGCGTGCTGACTCTGGAACATTCCCCAAAATCTGACGACGTTATAAGCTCAGGAATAGCTTCGTCGCCTCAAAAGAAACAAGCAGTTCAGCATCAGTTATCTGAACATTCTTCAAACTGTCGATCAACTCACCAGTGTGTTAAGTCTGCACGGGCTATCTATATTTTTCCAAGCTTTTTGCAACTGTTCAATCCAAACGCTGTGTGGGGCCGCGTTTTGCAGAGGTAATAAGCCTGTAAGGCTTTCCTTTCTTATGCAATTCATTTGTGCAAAAGTAAGCAGTCTTTGTGGGGGCCTCGGCTTCAGGTGCTCCATTTCCTCCTCTTTCACATGCCCCTCCTCGTGCAGTCGCTCAATGCTGAAATTCAAATCAATCAGTGGGGTATTATCCAAATCATTTCGCACCTCAAAATGCATTTCAGATCCTGAGAACTCTTCCAGAACCTTTTGTGTCATGCTCCTCCCTATCTACCACAACAGTCACATTTGCCTTATCAGCCTTACAGATCACTACTCCATCGTCCTTATGAAGACTTCTAAGTGCTTTAATCTACTCCCATGTTAGGTTGGGGCACACTTTACTTGGGCGGCTCAAGGCCACATGCTGGAACTGCGCTCGCATTTCCGTCTCCCAAGTAAATCCGTTGAACAGTCCCTGACTATCGGTCAAAAAATTTAGTCTGCGGTCATTCTCAAGCTTTGGGTGTATTGAGATGTACTTAAGATCAAGTTCTACAGGGTGGTCTATATTAAAACTGACGACCCAAGGGATTTTCTATGTCCAACTTTTCTAGTTAGCACACCTCAGAACCAGGATAGGACAGAAATCCAAACTAATGAAACATGATTTCTGTCCCTTCCTGGTCCTGAGGGGTTCTAACTAGAAAAGTTGACTTAGAAAATCTTGGGTTGTCAGTTTTTTGTGGACCACCCTGTAAGTGACTTCAGTATCAGTCAGTTCCCTCTTTGACAGATTCACTAAATGCTTTGGCACACTCCCTCCATTGTTTTCCAAACAATGCCAAGAATTTTGAAACACTCTCCACGATTTTCGTAGGAGAGACTAATTAGGATACAAAAAGGATGTAAAAAACAGAGTTCGGCAACACACAGCAGACACAAGAAATAAGGAAAAAAAACTTGCGTTGCAGTACACCATATGGACACAAGACACCATATTGGTCGGGAAGGCACATACACCTTGCTTGTTTCAAATCGTCAAGATATCGCCACTGCCAGAGATTGGAATCCCTGGCAGTTTAGGCACTCTTGGGTGACAAAAAGCAGCTTGTGAGCATCCAAGCCCCAACTGTGCCTAATATTCAATGTGTACCTGTTGAACACTGACGTGAAGGAACGCTTCTTTAAGAGAGTGGGGGGCACTTTCTTGCAAATAGCGAGGGCTGCTCGCGCGGAAAAATTCAAATCTGGGCAGGCAGAACAGCAATGATGTAGGCCGAAGAAAAACATTATTGAAATGAGCCTAAAGAAGGTTACAGGTTCATCCCCTTCAAAAGCAACCGAAAATTTGAGAGTACTGAACAGTATTTTGTGTTTGAGAATGAGCGGAGAAAACGTTGATCGATGTTACGTATTTGTTGAACACTCTCCAAGTAAAAAGCGACAATTTGATATTTTTAAACTGATTAAGGCCTTTAACACAATGGATACAAAAAAAAAAGGGTTACTGGTACGTTTTTATTACCGAATGCCTATGAATGTACTGGTACATCTCTCACTACAAATTATTACAAATTGTGGTAAAAATATCTAGCATACAAGATGATGCAACTTAACTTTTCTTTGTTGCAGAAAATTGGCGAACAATGGGTAAATCACTTGGAGCAGCTAAAGGGACTGTTGCCCTTTGCCACAGACCCTGGATTTATTCGCACAGTCGAAACTGTGAAGCAGGTAAGCAAGTAGGATTTGTTTCTTACTATAAATACTTACGTCATTAATATGTGCTAAAATTGCGTATTTTATGTATTTCATTGCTCAAAAGCAAATAATGTAATTACTTCATAATAAACTAACTTCATCCACTGCTACCAGGGATGGAATACTGATGCGGGCATCCATGATGCCTCCTATCACTTAGCAAGCCGCCGATAGTGTGGCTGTGCTGTGTATCCTCTGTAAGTTTTCGGAACTTTTCCATTGCAAACGTCCTGTCTTCATCAGAAATTAATTCAAATTATCATCGTGGTAACCTTTGTGGAGATTTCCCCATGTGTGCACATGTAAAATCACCCTTAGATTTACATCACGCATGTACCGTAAATCGCGTATTAAATGCCCATGGGCTTATGTAGTTAATTTTGCTAAAATTGGGGGTAGGCGTTAAAAAGATAATCCACAAATTTGTAAACAAAATAATGGTGCGAGTCTCGTTCGTTATCGGAATCAACCAGACAAATCTCTCCACTGTGAGTTTTTCTACACAACTCTGATGGTAAAATTGACTAGCTTTATCACGTTTTAACATCTGCACGAGTTTACGTTAAACCTCCACAATGTGTATTATATAAATCCTTTAATATTAAATTTTAAAAATAAATAAATAAATTTAAGTAAACCTAGCTAAAGAAACTACATCGTTCTCCAATTTCATATAGGCCTAATTTGAAGCACTTTTCCTTTGGAACAATCACCACAGCCAATAGTTATTTTTTTAATCGCTCCTTGTATCATTAGTAGTCGCAGCGGAGGGGGGGGGGGGATTTTCGTAGATTGTCTCAGGGAAGTTGACCCCTCTTCGTAGCAACAATTTGACAATGGTTACCATAGGGGTCGTGGATACCGCTCGTTTTGCAGGGGCAAAGGTCGTGGACAGGGTCGCAAATCTCTTAGTCCTCGTTCCTGTCGTTATCGGAAAACTCCCTGCTCCATTCACCGTCGGTTGGGGGGGCATGCTGAGGCATCATGTTCCTGCTTGGAAGTTGTATCACAACAGTTGCCTATGTCCTATCAATCATTTCCTACAGCAACATTCCTCCGTTTGTGTCTTTACCATCTCTTTCAATGGGTCCACCACCTTGGCTTTTGAATCGCCCGCTTGACAAGTTTCTGGAAGAGGAAGCTGTGGGACAAGGGACCTATACGTCAACTGCCGGGCGATTCCCCCAGGTTCTATAGCCCCGTGCGGGGTGATCCTGAAGAAGACGGAGGGACTCGCATGATATTCAATCTAAGGCTCCACAATGCGTTCCTGGCATCCGAACATTTCAAGATGGAGACGTTGGCCTCAGTGCGGGGGGCCTATAGTCCAAGGCGAGTTTACGAGAGTGGTCGATCTAGAAGACACGTACTTACATATTTCCCTGCATCCGTCGATTCACCATCTGTTCTGCTTCGTCTCTGGCAGCGTGATGCACCACTTCGAGGACATTCCCTTTGGTCTTGCGATGTCGCCCCACGTGTTTGGTTCATTCTCCGCCCCGTGGTGGCCTCCCTTCACAACAGCATCCGGTGTCACGTCTATCTAGACGACTGGCTTTTTCGGAATGCATGCACCTCGCTTTAGTTTCAAGAGCTCCACTTTTGCCTGGCTCTGTCCGTAGAGTTGGGTTTGGGGGTCAACCCATTAAAGTCATGCTTCCAGCCGGCTTAGTCGTTTGTATTTCTGGAAGCGGAAATCAACCTGATCAATCCTGAGCTGTCCTCTCCAGAGAGGGTCTCGAATCTTCAAGTGGCCTTGGAGGGTTTGCTGGAGCGTTCCTGGGTTTTCGCAAGAGAATTGGGAGCAGTCATCGGCCAGATGGATTCTTGTGCGTCTCTCGTGCCTCCGGGGGCCTGGCGGACCTGGCCAATGCATTGGTTCTGGAGAGACGAATGGTTTCTCCAAACTTCGTGGAAAGATCAGGTTCCCTTCAACAACCTCTGTAGGATTCTCTTTAGTTGTGGTTTTATCCCCGCAACATGGCCATGGGGGGATTTTCCGGTTCATGACCCCAGCTCGGATGTGTCTCTTTTCACGGATGACTCGATGGTGGGGGAGCCCACATTGATGACCTGACTGCTGCAACCATGCACATCAAGTTATGCAGTTAACACGTGGTCTGCTCAGTTGTCCGGGAAGGTGGTTGCGACCCCATCCCGACAACACCACTTCTGTTCCGTGTGCGTCAGAGTGGCAGTACCCACAGCCGCACCCTTTTGGGACGAAGCACCCTCCCGTTTGTCCCTGTGCCTCCAGCCTCGTGTGACGTTTCTTCAAAGACATATCACCGGGAAGCTCAATGTGATGGCCGACAAACTGTTGCGCTCGAATGTGGTTCCGACCACTGAATGGATGCCGTCCCGAAACTTTCCAGGATGTTCTTTCGGAAGTGGGGAACGGCGTGGATCGACTTTTCGCCATGAGACACAACCGTCAACTCTCGGTTTTCATGTCTCCCTGTCTGGTCCCCAGGTGTACGTCACCGACGGTCTCAGCATGAATTGGAACGGCATGTACACCTATGCCTTCCCCTTTCTTCCGAGGGTTTTGACCAAGATTCGAAAGGCCAATGGCCAGTAGCTCCTTGTAGCTCTGGTTTGGCCCAATGTGGCATATGTGGATCTGTTGGAGCTTTCCACAGAGACCCGATTCGCCTTCCCCTGTTGTCAGGCCTCCTGACTCAACACCGAGGCAAGACCCTTCACCTAAACCCGGCTTGTCTACACCTTCATGCATGGAAACTTTACCATGAATTTGCGTGCAGCTGGGTTTTCTTCACCTGTAACTCATTGGCCATTTGACTGTAAAATAAGTGGTTGAGGTGGCGCTCTTCGTGTGCTGAACCTTCCGTTAACCCCTGCAATCCGTCTGTGTCTTCTTTGGCTGCCTTCCTGGACCATCTCTTCTAGGCCAGTCTGTCTCCCATTGCCACCAAGCGTTACCGGTCTATCGTCGATTCGGTTCTGACCTGCCTTGGTACCTCTGAAGCCGACAACAGCAACACAATTTCTCATCTGGTCATGCCTTTGATAACCTCCAACCACGCGGCCGATGTTTCGTTTCCCTTTTGGATTCTTTCCCTGGTGCTGTCTAGTCTGATGCTGAACCCGTATGAGCCCCGGCCCCCTTCACAAGGCGTTTTTGTTTCATCTCACGCGGAAGACTGTGTTCCTGGTGGCTATGGCCACGGCTACTCGACAGAGCGAATTGGCAGCTTTTTCCATGGAGGATGGATACGTGCGCTTCAGTAGGGATTGGTCTACCATGACTCTCGGCCTGTTGTGTTACGCGACAACAATCAGCGCCTGAATGACGCCCCATGTCCCGTTGTTATCAAAGCCCTAGCCCTGTTGGTGGATCCTTTGACCGCAGAATGCTTGCAATGCCTGGTTTGTGCCTTGAAACTTACCTACTTACCTCGAGTACACCCAACTTCCAGCTTCAATGCAACTGCAGCAAGATAGGATTGCCCTCAGATTCCCTCGTTTCTCCTTGGGGACAAAACATCGGTTTGTGAGTAAAGTAATGTTGCATGTTGGTAGTATGCAGCATTGCATGCGTGCTACTCGGTGGCGAGCTATAGACCAAAACTAATTTTATCTTTAAAATTAACATTTTTGAGCAATGAAATGCATAAAATAAACGATTTTAGCACATATTACTGAAGATAAGTATTTTAGGTTAGTAAAAACTTATTTCTATGTGCCATGAAAACATTACCTAATTTAACTTGCATTTCCTTCCTTTGAAGGCTCAAATCCCTAGAAGAAATTGGCTTCAGTGCCTGGCTCGCAGCTCCCTTCCATCGGGCATGCGCGTCGATCTCTATATAAGAAGCTGCCCCAGCGATGGGCGTCTTTCTTTCTTCCTAAACACCACGGCGTGTGGTGATCTGTTGGCTCTCCCGCTTCTTCACTACACCAGAACCTATTAAGTTCTAGGACGGACTCTTTGCTGCCGACCGCCTGTCCTAGCCGGTCTCCTCGGCTCTGCTGGGCTGTTTTCTTCTTCGGACGACTCGCTCGGACGCCTCCGCTCGACACCGGGCTTTTCCTGGCTTCTGAGCTCCGCCTCTCCAGACTCCGCAACACTTCTACGGAAGCCTCACAGCCCTCCGGGCCCCGGCTTCCGGTTTCTGCCTTTTCCATAAGTGCTTCAATGGACTCATCTTTGGACTCTCTCTAGATTCCGTGCTTTCTCATCAGCTTTCTGGCCTCGACTACGGCATCCTTCTTCCCGGACTTCACCCATCTTGTTCCGGTCTCCTCTACATGGGTTCTCCGGTAGTCCTTGCGTCTCCAACCTCTTCGATGTCTCGTCCACCACGGGCTACCCAAGCCTCCTCAAGCGACTAGACGGACGCTTCTTCCTTTCCTGTTCGGAAGACGGATTTCATCTCTTGGCACCGAGCTCCACGGCGGTCTCTGCTCTCTCAGGCTTCCCTTCCTCGTCGGTACGAACGCCCACACTTCTCCAAATCATCTCAGATTCATCTTAATCGACGGCATCGCATGGCGACCGCATCACTCCACCATTTTCTTGACTATCACTTTGGACAACGAACTACTTAATCTATTCTGCACTATCCTCCGGCCTGCATTCCAGCGGACTCCGCCATCCAACATTCCGATAAAGACACCGGACCTCCGGGAGTCCGGCTTTTCCACGATTCAACAGTACGGTTCCTTCCCAACCAGCAGACTCTCCTCCGTCCAGCGACCGACTGAGCGTGTCTCGTCGAAAGCAGCTTCCAGACACCCTACAAGCTCTTCATCGACCTTCTACCAAGACACATCCGTATCTCCCTGCCTTCTTTGTGCAGAACTATACATCTCTTCCTCTTCTCCTGCTTTGGACGCCACGGCATCTACTTCTCTTCCTCCGGTCACACGCTATCGGTCCCGGATTTTCTCACTCGTCACCAAGCAAATCGGGACACTATCTATGCATCAACCTTCTCCAAGCACGCCCAGGGAAACCTCCTGCACCCGTGCATTCACTCTACTACCTCCACGGTCGCCTCTCCCGGACACCTCACCTTCGGTCTCCATCAATACTACTACTAAATGGACTCTACTCTCATAGACGTCCTCCGACTCCAGCCGCAAGTGCTGCATACTCCTTTTTCACCCTTCTACATGAAAATAATCCCTTTCTAAAAAAAAAAAAAAAAAAAGAGGGGAAAAATAACATACCTGACTTACTAATAACAAGAATGAAGACATCATCACCATCACGAAGATTTACAGACGATTCAACAGCTCTCATTTCCATCAAGTATCCTCCACCGCATCGGCATCCTCTTGGTCTCCAACCCGAACAATCCATACTTTGCCTCCGCCGGCCTGTCCGTTCTTCAGCACGCAAAGCGTAACATTGGACACCGGCTTCGCTGCGTCCTGCCTTCCCTCCTTTTCTCAAACTAGCTACGGGCATCCTTCCTGGGCTTCCGTTCCACTATCATTCTTTCCAGACTTCCCTCCTACCTTTTCTTCATGAAAGCCTTTAAACTCGTTACCCACTCAAGAGTAATGAATCGTAAGGCGCAGGGAAGGATTGCAAGATAGCTAGCCGGATACAGTGCAACAAGATAAAACAAAAACGTTTTGGAAGTGTGCACCTTCCGTCATCAGCTTTCGTAAAAAAAAATTTTTAACTTCATGGTAAAAAACCAAGTCATGCAGTCCACAAATGGCAGCAAAATCCACACTTCAATTAAAACATCATAAAAACTTCACTCATCCCCACTCAAAAGTGGTAAATTTGAACGCGGAAAGTAAAACATGTTTCTTCCTTCAATCAAAGAGGAAAGACCAAATTTTGGCATAAAGTGCAGTCACGTGTTTGTGTGGGACAGTATTATTTGTTCGGCCGGTCTATTATGAAGTATTGCTACAGGGGATCCTGTACACAGTATTTCGTGTGTTCATGACATCTCGTGCCTTATTGTTGTGTTGGCATGGTGAGCTTTTTTAGGCTTGGGTGACTGTTTGAGACCAGTCTGATATCATGTACAGCTAGTATTTTTCGTAGGTTTTCAGAAATGCCCTGGAAGTAGGGGAGCGTAAGAAAATTTTTAGGGGGGAGGCAGTTTTTGTTCTTTCTTAAAAAAGCTCACCATGCCAACACATAACAATAAGGCACGCGATGTCATGAACACACGAAATACTGTGTACTGGATCCCCTGTAGCAATAATTCATGTACTGCAACATGCGTTGGCAACAGCCTCCAGAAGCTTAAGGAGAGAATTTCATCACACAAATCTAACTTCAAACATCGTGTTGAAATCAGTTCACTGGTCCAGCACTGTTTGTCCACTCTCACCTCTCCAAATCGTTTTGAAACTGGCCACACCCCTGATCTCGAAAATGTGCAAATTTTATTTACTGAAAAAAATTCTTTGTGCAAGGCTAAATCTGGAACCTCTAATTATTCTCACCCATAACCCCCCAGTGCATAATCATCTCATTCCTGAAGGCAAATATCTCAAAGAATATTTTCCTATTATTAATGAATTCAAACTTACAAACTTCAAACGTATATCAACAACTAGCTACACACCCGCAAAATAGACCGGCCTAACAAATAATACTGTCCCACACAAACACGTGACTGCACTTTGTGCCAAAATTTGTTTTTCCTCTTTGATTGTTGAAGGAAGGAGCATGTTTTACTTTCCGCTCCAAATTTGCCATTTTTGAGTGGGGATGAGTGAGGTTTTCATGATGTTTTAATTGAAGTGTGGATTTTGCTGCCATTTGTGGATTGCATGACCATGAGTTGGTTTTTAAATTTTTTTTTTAAATTTAGGAAACCTGCTGACGGAAGGTGCACACTTCCGAAACGTCGTTGTTTTTATCTTGTTGCACTGTATCCAGCTAGCTATCTTGCAACTCAAGAGAAGCAAATGCATATCCATCTTCTGTAGTACTAAGATGAAGCTCAGCTCTGACATCCTCCATCTTCTTACGGACACCGGTATCCCAAACTTTGTCATCTCAGACTCCATCCTCCTAGCTTTCAGTTTTTCTACCTTGAACCACCGTCACCGGTTCTGCCCTTTCCGCCATAGACAAACCGCGAAAAGAAAGGGGGGGGGGGAGGAAGACGCCCATAGCAGGTATCTTCCATACACCTACGGTAATCACCAGGACCATTGCTCCACTATAATGGACGAACACCTGCCCTTGGTCTCCAGGGACACTCTTCTACTTCACTCTCTTCTCACACAATGGCGCTCGCACACTTTTCAACGGTCTTCTCGTAACCGTTAACCGTCTTCACCACGGATGCTGTTCATCGGCATCATGGCCACTCCACCAGAGGATCAACCTGCTGACCCGAGTGAAGGCTCGTCTTTTTTTCCAACCAACAAGAAACGTCCGCTGCAGTAGAAAACCACGTCGGCCCGTATCCCGACCCAGTGCAATGTTCTTGCTTAGAATTTGCGAGAGCAAAATCCCCACCTGGATCCGCACCCATGCTGCCAGTTCCACCGGTCCTTCGACTGGTTCACCCGAAAGTGTAGTGTGTGCGCACGTCTAGCCAAGGATGATTGGACTGTCATTCTCAAACGCCATGCCAAACACCGTATCCAGAACATCGGAAGAAACCAGCGTCGTTCCTCACTAGCTTCAGAGCCACTGGTTCCCTCCAAGCCATTAAACAAAGTCACCTTCGCTTCACCTACAGAATCTTCTCCGGCTTCCCCATCTACACTCCGAGGCAAGTCAACACTACTTCTTCCGACAAAAAACAAGCCCCGCAACTCGTCTTCCGAAGAATCTTCAGGTTCTGGCCTAGCCGCAAATTATGCGACCCTTACGTGGAATGCACAGCATCCGTCCCTACACGAATTGCAGACTTCCCTCCTGCGCGGGCTTCAGCTCTCCCCGGACTATGAAGCACACTTTCAGATAAATTTAGCCTCGCTGGACTCGTGAGTTCTGCACCTTTCACCAGGAACTCTATTTTCTTCGTAACACAAACTCGACACTCCATTCCTCGTCAGCGGCCTTAGTCGCTCTGCAACGTACGAGCGACCACCAAGCGGACACCATCCGATTTCTCCACACCGCAAATTCAACATTTGCTTCCAAACTTAAAAAACTCAACAGGAAGCTTCTACTTTGCGCCCTTGAAATATTCTTCTAAAAAGAAAGATTCAACGTGTCACAAAACTCTTCCCACTGCCTCCCTCTCCTGCATGGAGGAATGATTACTGGGCACGGTCGTGAACACGACGCCCGGGCGGACACCATGTTGTCTCCGCATAAACCAAATCGGGCTCTTGCGACAGACTGTTCCTCCCTTCAACTATCCAGAACGACGATTCAAGTTCTTCAAGTGAATCTCCCATCCCTCATTCACCACTACCTTCCTCCCAACTTCTGCCGACCTCGAACTCCGTCTCGGAAGCAGAATCAGCCATGCTTCTGACTGTCCAGTCAGCTGTATCATCATGGACATCGGCATCTTCCAACTCTGGTCTACAACAGTTGTCGTCATACACAGTAAAGCAAGTTGACGATGCCTCCACCTTCATCCCTTCGGAGTCCTGCCTTAGGAAACCTTAAGCTCTTTAACAATCTTTCAACCGGGAAGTCCCTTTATATACAGAAGAAAAAAAGAAAAAACCCAGCCACACTCAACATCTCTTCAGCCCTCTCCTCACCTTTTCCCGCTGGTCTTCCGGTTGGGTCTCACCTGACACCACTCTCCTTCTCGGTCGCCCTTCACGGTTTCCAACACCCAGTGCCTTCCAGACACCTGATGGACACATTGATACCGTCTGACGTCCTGCTTCAAGTATCTCCTGCATCTGGATTACTCTCTCACAGGTACGGAAAAAACTTGTCATGTCCGCATGCTTCTCTTTTTCCTTTACCTGGCTCTGAACACGATCCCCTTCCCCGTAGGAGGTTGGCCGGCATCTGACGACTAGCGTGCAAGCCTGCCTGATCGGTTCACGGGGTACTTGTACTCCGGGGCAGCCGGTTCTCAGCAACGAACTACAGCACCTTTGACGAGGTCTGCTAATTAAATTAGGTAATATGTTTCCATAGCATATAGAAAGTCCAAAATACCAGGTAGCGCTGGTTGATTTTGGTTTCTATTGCCGTATGAAAACATATATCACCTTGGCCTGCCCAGCCTCCCCTTTTGATCGCCTAGGTAGACCCTGAGTGGCAGAAAGAATGACGCCCATCGCTGGGGCGGCTCCTTGTATAGAGGCCCCCGCGCATGCGCGATGGGAACTGCGAGCCAGGCAGTGAAGCCAACTTCTTTTTTAGGGCTTTGAGCCTTCAAAGGAAGTAAAATTAAATTAGGTAATGTATGTTTTCATAAGGGCAATAGAAACCAAAATCAATCAGCCCTACCTGGTATTTTGGACTTTTAAACTGTTACAAGCCATGGAAGCATGTTTGACTGTGTCACCACACTAAAAGTTATAATTCCTCAGGAATTATAGCTTCATTCAAATTAGTGTTGCTGTTCAACTCTTTGAGAATAGTGATTGCTTCTTATAATATAACTAATTTACAAGTCTTTGTCAGCTGTGCGAGGCTAGTGCTGTCGAAACGTAAGTGGATCTGTAAATAAGACCAACAACAATGAATGATAGACACACTTGTCTTTATATAAACTCCGAAGTTGTTCTTTTGGTCATTGTTAACTTTAATTGTATTTCTTAATATTAACAGGAGAACAAGCTGAAACTGGCTGGCTACATTAAAGAAGAGTATGGTATAACAGTGAATGTGGCGTCAATGTTTGATATCCAAGTGAAACGGCTTCACGAATACAAACGTCAGCTCCTTAACTGCCTTCATATCATCACTATGTATAACCGCATTAAGAAGAATCCCAATGCTCCGTTTGTGCCTAGAACTGTCATGATTGGAGGCAAGGTAAAAAAAAAGTGTCATGTAATTTTTTTATTTATTAATGAAAGAAAAAATTTATAGGGTTATAAATTCTTGATGAAAGTTAATGAAAGTCTTTGGTGATTAATGCCAATTATACAGCATTGCCAAAAACAAAATGGCGAATTGCTCAATTATGCAAGTAAAAATTGACAGTAAGATTTTTAAAAGTATCGCAGGGTAATCAACTTTTCCTAAACCATGAGTCACAATAGTCTCAGAAAAGTCTAATTTACAGTATAGGTTAATTATTTTCATCATTTGGATGCATCAAATTATTTTAAACACAAGTTTCTTACTATCTGCAAAATACTGACCTTCAGTAATTCATGCTAAAATCGCTTATTTTGGCTTATCATTGCCCAAAACAAAAATAAAATCTATTTTTTGTCGTCTCCGTGAGTTTTTTCCCCTTGCCCACCAGGCGCGCCACTGTGTCTACACACAGATGCGGCCGCCATCTTGGCTAATCCTCACATTCGCTTGGGCACGTTGCAGTGTCAACGTGTTTTTCTGGCTTGGAGCTCAATATGTCTGACGTGAATGAATCTGAGGTTAGGATACGCGAAAAGATCAAAGGCGGAAATTTTTCATCATGCACATGTGTCAAAACTCCGCAGGATTTACACCCTTCGTGTAGGAAATGCAGGGAATGTGATTTCGTGAACATTTTCTGTGATTTGTGCGCGTTACACGAGGCGGCGGCCATTACACACGTTCTTCGTGCATGGCGGAAAACCGACAACAAAAGAGCTAATAAAGAAAAGAAGGCCGGTAAGCAAAGCATTGACGATCGTCTAAAATTTATGGGAAATGACCCCGATACTCCTATTTTTCACAATACCCCTAGTGATGTTTCACCTCTGGATTTTGATGGTTTCGATCCGTCGGATCAAACGGTTTACACACCGAATTCTTTGGGTGCGGTCGTGATGGCGGCAAGAAACATGGCGGCGGTCACAGCTAATCAGAAAGCCGATGAATCCAGGGCTATTCTCACCAAAGACCTTAATAAATCGTTAGATACGAAAATCGACGTTTTAAAATCCGACCTTTTAACTTCTTTTGCTGACCTCCTAAAGGCCCATAATGCGGGCGGGATGATTTTGCAACCGTCAATCCCTACGGCGGCGGTAGTGTCCTCACTCAGTAACGATCGTAGTTTGGCGGGGGATGGCACGGGAAAGCGGTCAAATACTAGTAGTTCGGCCACCCAAAAGTCGAGCAATTCGGTTGCAGCGAAAGACCACACGATTACCGCCTCCAATTTAAGTAGCAAAGGGGGTAAGGGGGGAAAATGTAGTGAGATTTTTAAGAGTAGCGATGGCAGGACATCACGATCGTCTCACGATAAGCAGATCGATGATAGTGAAGTTGCAACTAGAGTGGGCAAACAGCGAGGAAAAGTGGAAAGACGTCCACACCTAGTGGTCGTCATACGGACAGAAAGGATTCCGGAGGCGACCGCAGGGACAGAGCCGACACAGTGGTTAAGGGCAGTAAAGTGTCAAAATCCCAGTCCGCGCCCGAGAAAAGGGAGAGCGGACAGGGACAGGGCTCGAGATCGCTTGGCGACAGGGGGCGCCCTGAGCATTACAAACTGGAAGCTCGAGGAGCGGCGCCAGACGGCGATGGGTTCGCGAATTTCCTTGCTATGGCTAAGCGTCTGTGGGTTACGGATGGTGAGAGGCCGCCGCCGAGCGAGTCGGAGAGCAGCGCGTCGCCAGAGCGCAGGAGATCGCCGGGGCGCCGGAGGTCGCCACATCGCGGCGACGGTCGGCGCTGCACGTCGCCCCGCAGGTCGCGGTCCCCCACTCAGGGCAAAGGAAGGCAGACATCGCCGGACCGCAGTGCTATGCCGAGAACGTACAGGTCGCCACTGAAAGACAAGTCCGGCCGGCGCCGACAATCGCCACAGCGCCGACAATCGCCGGCTAAGGAAATTCCGGGCTACGGGCGCGCACATTTGGAGGAACACTTATTGGTGCTTCGGGAAGCCTTAAAGAGTTGTTCTCAAAGTTTGTCAATGCCCGATCCATCATTAAAGGGACATGCTGACCGGAAAAGAGAACTTGATCCAGAAACAGTGTCAGAAAAAATGTGCAAGAAATCCAAAAAGGAGTTCCAGGCAGATGATATTTTTTCTGAGGAGGATGAATTCGAGGACGAATTTGAGGATGAAGGGGAAGAAAAAGAAGGGGAATGGCAAGAAGAGGAAGAAATAAACCCAGAATCCACAGATAAGGACGATCCCTTTGAAGAAGGACCGGGTTTTATCCATTGGAAGACGTTTGCAGGCTACGTATTCAAGCATCTGAGGGAAACGAGATTTGACAAAGAGGCCGTGCCGACGGAGGAAGACCCTGCGGACCCTCCCATGGACACACTAGCCAACTCGGGCAAAAGGAAGGTAGCACCGTTGCACCTCCCCCAATCCGCTGTAGCGTTTAGGCAGCTACTTAACAACGAATCACTTACTCGGCGGGATGACAAACCAATTTCCCTAGCAAGACCGTTACCAGCACATGACCCGAAGAAAGCCAAAATGTTTTTTAGGTCGACAGGTAAGGGCGCTCCTTCCAAAAAACGATACCGAACCTTTCCAGAGGCGGAATATATCACCGAAAAAGCAGAATTGGAAATGGATTCGGTGCTGAAAGTACCTGCGTTCTTACGGACACCTCTCCACCAGCATGACGAAGACGAGGCTATCCTGAGATGTGGGATTCGGGCGAACTCTCACGCGGAGCTCGTTTATTCAGCATCGACGGCGGCCATCAAGACACTGGTGCGTAACAAACCCGAGTTGCGGTACGACGAGACGGTACGAGAATGCCTCCACCTCATGAAGAGGGCCTCGTCCTTCCAGAAAGACAGCTTGAACTGGTTGGCGAGGCTATTACTTAACTCGGTTTTTAGGAAACGGGATGCCCTCCTAGAGTCGGCGGCCCACATCCCCACGGATGTGATGGGACAACTGCGTCTGCTCCCGATTCATGCGTCATCGGCAGTGTTCGACGGCAAACTGCTGGAACTGGCTCCGGATCTCAAGGAGAAGACTAAGCCGTCCAGTGCTACTGGAGGATCCTTTCCCCAACAAAGAGGTAGGCGGCCGTTTGGTAGATTTGCTGGCAACTTCAGAGGACAGAGCTTTGGACCAGGGGAACCCAAAGGAGTGCAACGAAAGACGCAGGGTGAAAAAATTTTGGATTCCACGCCCTTTCGTGAACCGGCTGCCCCTCCCCCCTCCCAGAGCAGGAGAGGTAACGCAGGTTTTGCTCGGGGAAGGAGCTCCTTCAGAGGAAGGGGAAGGAGGTCAAACCGTCAGTGACAATCACCGGATGGATCTTCTCCCGCTTCACCGTCCGGTGGGGGGAAGATTATCAAGGCACCTGGAAGAGTGGCAACTACTGACCGAAGACAATTTCGTACTAGATACCTTACGACACGGATATTATCCTCTGTTTTCCTCCCATCCAGTGCTGACAGACAAGCCACCAGCCTGGATGGAAGGGACCGTGGTAATCAGGGAATTGCAGGAGGAAGTGGACGCCTTAGTGAGGAAAGGGGCTTTGATTCTTTCGCCGCCGGGTTCCAAGGGCTTCTGGAGTCCGGCGAGGGTGATCTCGAAGAAAGGCGGCGGAAAGCGACTCATCTTCAATCTCCAGAAGTTGAACTCTCACATCTTCATAGAGCATTTCAAAATGGAAACTATAAGAACAATCAGGGAAGCAATCCAACTGGGAGACTTTACAGCATCTATAGACCTAGAGGATGCTTACCTACACATACCACTACACAAGGAGGTCCAACACCTTTTTCGTCTGGTGGTGGGAGGAGTTTCTTACCAGTTCACGACGCTCCCGTTCGGACTGGCCACAGCGCCTCAGGTGTTCACCAGAGTCTTGAAACCGGTATTAGCAGAACTTCATCGCAAACACATTCGAGCGCACGCCTATTTAGACGACTGGCTGGTGAGGCACCAACAAGCAGAAGAACTGACGCGACAATTGCACCTATGCGCTTCACTCTTCAAACGACTGGGACTTGGCGTCAATGCGAAGAAGTCACGGTTCACCCCTCAGCAAGTCTTCGTGTTCCTTGGTGCGGAGTTCGACACTCGATTGGGGCTGGTTCGACCGTCCAAAGAAAGGATAGAAAGCACAAAAGCAGCGATGCTAATGCTTCTCCGGAGAGAACGGATAACCGCAAAAGAATTGGCATCGGCCATAGGGATCGCAGACTCGAACACGAGATTGGTACCTCTGGGACAGTGGAAAGTGAAGCCCCTCCACTGGTTCAGGAAGGACGAGTGGTATCCAAGAGTCAGCTGGAAGGACTGGATAAGCCTGCAGCGTTTCCCGAGAGAGTGTGCGGAGTGGTGGCTGACGCCTGCCACAATGGAAAGAGGGGTGCCAACAAGGGAACCAATTCCGGAGAAACTACTGTTCTCGGATGCTTCAGCGACTGGTTGGGGAGCCCACCTAGAGGGTGCACAAACGGCGGGGTCCTGGTCAAGTCAAGAGATAAGCCTCCACATCAATCTACGGGAACTGAGAGCAGTGCGATACGCACTTCACGAGTGGAAAGACGTGGTGGCGCACAAGGTCATAGGGGTGATGACGGACAACTCAACGGCGGTAGCCTATGTGCGCAAGGGAGGAGGCACGCACTCAAGAGCCTTGATGGAAGAAACGTCGTCACTGTTGGTCTTCTGCGAACAGAACAACATCACACTAGTGCCCAGACACATTGCGGGGAAGCTGAACGTTTGGGCGGACGAGCTGTCAAGGGCCAAGACAGTCCCAACCACGGAATGGATGCTCGACAAGAGGATTTGCAGGGCATTGTTCGAAAAGTGGGGACAACCAGTGGTGGACCTGTTTGCAACGCGGTTCAACCACCAACTGCCAGCATATGTTTCCCCGTTTCCAGACCCGCAGGCGTGGGCGACCGACGCGCTATCCATTCCGTGGGGGGGAATGTTTGCATACGCATTCCCACCTTTCTCGATGCTTCAGACGGTGATCAACAAGATCAGGGAGTCCGACGGGGCATTCATTGTAGTGGCACCTCTCTGGCCGGCGGCGTCCTGGTTCCCGGACATCCTCGAACTCAAGAGAGAGGAACCAGTCCCCTTACCGATCACGGAGAAACTACTGTCACAGCACAGAGGACAGACTCTCCATCAGAATCCTGGGATTCTTCATCTTCACGGGTGGCTACTTTAAGGATCAATCTACAGAAGAAAGGATGCTCCGTGGAGGTGGCGGAAAGGATCATAGTCGGCCTAAAGGAATCAACACGTAAGAACTATGAATCGAAGTGGAAGAAGTGGTACAGCTGGTGCTCGGACAAGAACGTCGATCCGTGTAGCCCGTCCGAATTCAACATTGCAGAGTTTTTGGAAGGTCTTTTCCATAAAGGTTTGGCACCGTCGGCCATCAAGGGTTACAGATCAGCGATTAATTCGGTGTTGTCGTGCCTAGGGCAAAAGGAAGTGGTGGAAAACCAACTGCTGTCGAAGGTCATGCTTGGATTTGAACAGGCGAGACCGCGGACACGGACACCGTTTCCAAGATGGAACCTCCCGTTGGTCCTCAAGAGCCTGTCGGGTCCACCATATGAACCACTTCGGAAGGCATCTATATTACATCTAACCCAGAAGACCGTTTTCCTGATAGCACTAGCCTCAGCAGCAAGGCAGAGTGAGGTAGCGGCTTTTTCTAGGGGGCGGAACCATATTCGTTTTGCCAGGAACTGGTCCAAAGTATCTCTGTCCTTCCCAGCACACTTCACGGCAAAGAATTCGAGACCAGATGTGGCCCCTAAACCAGTCACAATTCTAGCTCTAGGCCCATTGGTGCACACGGGAGACGAAGAAAAGTTACAATGCCCGATCCGCGCGCTCCGCCACTATTTGGTACGGACAGAGGACGAGGCACCAGCGGAAGAGGATACAAGCCCAGCACCTTTGTTCTTGCAGGTGGACGAAATGCATGACAAAGCAATCAACAAAGCAGTGACGCCATTCAAGCTGGGAAAATGGATCTGCACGGTTATTCGGAGGGCATACGAGTTGGGAGCAGACTGTGCGGATCTTCCTCGCAACATAAGAGCGCATGAACTAAGGGCCCTCGCAGCCTCATGGGCATATGGCTGCGGGACGCCTCTGGACGGGGTGGTGGCAGCATGCGCATGGAACAACCGGAACACCTTCGTGAGCCACTACCTCAGGGACACAAGTAGAGAAAGTGGCGCCACAGTGATCAGAGAACACGTACTGGCTGGACAGAGATTCACCCAGTGAGGGGACGAGGAGGTGGATCACAGCGAAGGTCTCACTAGTGTCAGCAAGAACATGAGTGTAGACACACGCAGGAGAGAATGCAAGTGCACCCTGGTGGAAGCAAACCACACGCAGGGAAACTAGCGGACAGGCAACAGTCGATGCACACAACGGACGGCCGTCACAGGGGTGGAGGCAGTCACGTAAATGGCAGAGAAAGGAGGGAAAAGGACGCACACACAGTAAAAGGTGGGTAACTGGTGCGACCAATTTTCCTTGTAACAGGGTGACTAATTGTGGTTTTTGAAATGTCTAGTTTTCAGGTTATGTTCAGCGCCCACCGCCAGGGCGACAAAGTCAGCATGAATTACTGAAGGTCAGTATTTTGCAGATAGTAAGAAACGAAAATTTTAACATGGTTTAAAATTAGTTTTTACTATCCTAAA
>JAHWFP010216337.1:0-18583 GCA_023313725.1 Lithobius niger | reverse complement strand
TAAACCCCCCCCCCCCGCCACCCCGCTATCGCTGAACAGCAAGGTTCAATAAGCGAATGTGAGGATTAGCCAAGATGGCGGCCGCATCTGTGTGTAGACACAGTGGCGCGCCTGGCGGGCAAGGGGAAAAAACTCACGGAGACGACAAAAAATAGATTTTATTTTTGTTTTGGGCAATGATAAGCCAAAATAAGCGATCTTAGCATGAATTACTGAAGGTGAGTATTTTAGGATAGTAAAAACTAATTTTAAACCATGTTAAAATTTTCGTTTTCTTTGAATTAAAGTGCTCAATCTTTTTAATCTGCCGACTTCTGCAATATTTGCTTTTTGATACACTAAAACAAGCAATTCGAATAGCTGATTACCTAGTCCACATTTACAGCTAAATCGAAAGAAAAAATATGTGGTTTGGTTGAAAATTCATTGTTTGGTTTATTTCCCAAGATGCTAAATTTTTTGCAAAAAAATGCAAAAAAAAAAACATTTTGAGAAAACAAGCAAGAAAATAAACTCCTACGCTTGTTAGTATTGAGAGAAATGTGTACATTTATTATAAAAGAAACAGAATTTCATAAAAATGCTCCAGAATTTGAAAGACGACATATCAAACTATCCAAATACCCAAATTTCAAAAATGTTATATTTTCATCAAAAAACAAGGATCGTTACGTCGGGGTCAAATTTCCAAATTTACCAGCAGGGAGCAAATTTGCACTCCCACTACTAACTTTGGAGTGAAAGCTGGTAACGCATCAAACCACCGCCACCTTCCCCCGCCCCACCCACAAAAAAAATAACACATGTTGTTTTCTTGGTTTCATTTGATTTTTCTGCATCATTGCTGAATCCAACCCCCCAAAAAATTAACACTTTCATTGGATGGTGGCTTGCTGGAAAGAATTACATCGTAATGTGTATTGTTTTGATTGTTTGACTGCACCTGCGAACCGAACAATTTTTTTTTCATGGCCGTAATAGCATCTTTTCATTGAGTTTTACCTTTGCTGTAGTAAATGGCAGATTTAGTTTATTTACTAGATTTGCAGTGTATTGTGAATATACTGGCAGTTACTGGTGTTAAATTTCTGGTTATAATTTTATTACTGGAAATAAAAGATTTCTCGGACTCTCTGGTCGTGGGGGATGGTTAGGTGGGAGGTAAATGGTCAGTCGTAAGCTAAACAGGTTCTCAGTCCATTCCAATTGATAGGTTTCTTAAACGAGTAATCTTGTTTCTATTGCCGACGAAAATATACATTGCCTGTAAATTCAGCATTCTTATTCTCGAATGCAATTTACCTCTTGAGATTTTAAGATTAGTTACAGCCAGCTCGGTAACCTCAAAGTGCGCATGCGCAGTTCCCTCCTATATAAGCCGGTAAGGTGAAATGGCCATCTTTTATTCTCAAAAAGCCGTTACAAACACATGGGACGACTTGACAGCTTCAGGGATATGGATTGCTGCCGAAACGACCCTGAGCATCAACACGCTGGAACGCTGGGCCATCTGCAACGCAATTCGTATATGGTCCACTTGACTGTTTGGAAAGCTTGCTATCATGTCTGACAACACCACTGCTGTCGCGTATGTTCGTGGGGGTGGCGGGACTCGCAGCTGTACCGTCACAAACGAGACGTCTTCCCTTTTATCTGTGTGCCGTCAGCTTCACGTGATGTTGCTTCCCAAGCACATATCAGGGAAGCTGAATGTGGTAGCTTGACGAACTTTCGCGTCCAGATGTGGTCCCGACAACGTAATGGAGGTTGTCTCCGAGAATTTGCAAATCGATTTTCCTGACACCGTTAGTCGACCTGCTCACCATGAGACACAGCCATTAACTCCCGATATTCCTGGCCTCCTTCCCAGATCCCAGATCTCCTAGCCTACGACACTGACAGTCTCAGACCAACCAACAGTCCATGAAGGAACACGTCGTTGCAGGAAGCCTTCTTGGCCATTGATATGGCCAAACAAAGTAAAGGCACCAAAGAATGGCCTTTACAGTGGCAAACTAAGATCACTATGGACGGTTTCATAACTGACAAGTGAATCTGTGCTTCACAAACTTTAGTGCAATGCACACAGTGCCACTCAGGAGGAAGCTAACACAATGGAAAGTTTAGCACCATGAACATTATCGACTGTGCAACAGTGCGACATGTAGCAGGTGCAACGTAAAACTTTCACACACAGGGGAAGTGTGTTCATCAGGAGAAAAGCTAACACACCACTGAATTCTGTCACAGTTCAAATGACATAGAAAAAAATGCGCATTTTCATGAAGTTTCACTTGCCCGTAAACGCAAAGTATAACAAGTGACAGACTGCGAAATGGAGAAGGAAAACTCAAGAGAAAAGCGCTGCTTTCAGAAACAAGGTGGGTATTTTCTTGTTATTCTTGAAAAATAATTAAGGAGGAATAAGAAAATAAATTGCACAAATGTAATAATGGTAAGGAGAATCTGAGTTTAGCTGGGTTTGTAATGTCCCTCTGATCAGTTGGTCAAAGTCGGCACATAATGAAGATTAGTATTTTGCAGAACCCGTTGCTTCCAGACTGGTTTAAAGACGGAAAGCCAAAGGCTCAACAAGAGTTTACGTTGCCTTTTGGAACCAAAGGCCGAGGTTCTACTGACACGGCCAAAAGAAAACGTCCATAGGCAGGATTTAACATGTGCATATAAACATACACTTACCATTCGCCACTGGAAGGACGCTTATTTGCCGCGCCACACTCCAAGTGAAACGGATGGAACCACTTAAACGTGAAATAAGGACAGAAAGCCAAAGGCTCAACAAGAGTTAAACCTTTGAGCTTTGAGCCCTGTTGAGCATTTGGCTTTCCATCTGTAATGTTTATTTCACGTTTAAATGTTCCATTCGTTTCACTTGGAGTGTGCCACGGCAAATAAGCGTCCCTCCAGTGGCAAATGGAATGTGTATGTTTATATGTATATATGTACGTGTTAAATGCTGACTATGGACGTTTCCTTTTGGCCGTGTCAGTATGGTGTCAGCGATAGGACCTCGGCCTATGGTATCAAAGGTCGTGGGTTCGATTTCCTGTTCAGACAGTCTGACATAAAGTCCAAAAGGGAACGTAAGTAGGTTTCCATCTGTATTTTTTCTTTAGCTTCCAGACAGGAACATGGGCCAAAACAAAAGTAAGCAAGCTATATCAGTATGATATAAGGCGATGCCAGCGATCCTAGCAGAGAGAAAGCAAAACTCAACGTAATAAAGGATTAAACGTTAATCAGTAGTTTAATTTAATTCCGGGCAATTACAAAAGCAAATCGAAACGATTTATCATGTAATGAAGGTAAGTATTTTAGGATAGTAAAAACTAATTTTAGTCAGAGTTAAAATTTTCGTTTTTACTTAACCAAAATACTTACCTTTAATGTCAACCCACCCACCGTCCCCGCTTTCGCTAAACAGATTAGTTTTGCAAACGCAAAGTGATGGGAAAGGGCGTTGCATGCTGGGAGTTAGCATGAATGCCACCTGGTGGGGAGCTGTGGAAGCGTCTTAAAGTGAATTTTTGTTAGGTCCTTGAGCATTTAAATAAATGATTTAAAGCTAATAACTAAAGGTAAGTATTTTAGGATAAGTAAAAACTAATTTTTATCTTGAAAATTATTGTTTTCCAACTTTTTCCCAAAAATGCATTCTTGTTCCCATGTCTTGCTTGATAGTGAATATTATATTCTTTTTTTTTTCAGGCTGCCCCTGGCTACCACATGGCTAAAAAGATCATTCGATTGATCTGCTCTGTTGGTCGTGTTGTGAATAATGACCCCATTATTGGTGACAAACTGAAAGTAATCTACTTGGAGAACTATCGTGTTACTTTAGCTGAGAAGATCATCCCTGCTGCTGACCTCAGTGAACAATTGTCCACAGCAGGAACAGAAGCGTCTGGTACTGGCAACATGAAATTCATGGTGCGTTAGTAATTTTATTTTCAGTTATTTTAGTTTAAATTAAAATGTTGATAACCATGGTAGAATGAAGTTTGCTTTAAGCAACTTAAGCTTCTGGAACTAGGGTTAAAAATTTTCCTTTGTCTTATTTAGTTAAATGGTGCTTTGACGATTGGCACTTTAGATGGTGCTAACATTGAGATGATGGAAGAAATGGGCAAAGAAAACATCTTTATCTTTGGTATGACTGTGGAGGAAGTAGAAGCATTGGGAGCCAGAGGGTAAGAGTTGCACATTATTTAAACGTAGTTGTCAGTTTGAGTTCTTAGGTTTAGAAGCTTATTCGATTAGAACAAGCCTTATGTTCTAAAAACCGCAACTAAATGCAATGCAATGGCTATTATCTGCCTGGTGGCACCACCATGCTAGGGGTGCCATCATCGTTCCAGCTTACTGCTTGATTTAGGACACAGCATGTTAGTCATGTCGGTTTTTTCGCTCAGCGTGTTTCCAAAATATGTCCGCTTCATGTTCAACTTTTGCCGACGCCTCAACCCGGCCTTCATATTCAATGTGTGATTGTCACCCTTTGTATTTCATATGTAAATAAAATGTGCATTTTCACTACTCTTATAACTAAAATACTTCCTTTTATTTATTAGCTTTATACCATTCATATAAATGATCAAAGACCTTAAATTTCACTTTCAGGGGCTTCCATAGCTCTCCACTGGGTGGCATGCATGCCCACTCCCAGCATGCAGCGTCACTCACCTCCATATTTTTTCGGGTATTCACCAGGTTGCATGCTGAGCTCTGTTGTAGAATGACTGACCAAGGAAACGAACATTGTTGATAACGGTGCTTTTAAACATGTCTTAGCTTACTGAGATGGTGCGCCTTGCCGTTACATAGAGCTGCTTGTGCACTCGCCAACTTCTGCCTAACAGCAGAACTTGGCCGAGGGCCAACAGCTGGTTCAACCAGCTTGGACCGGATTGTACCTGTTAGCCAGTTACGTGACGTAATGCCTTAGGCAACTTCTATTGTTCTCCAGAGTATAAAAGTTGATGGCTGAACAACCAAAGGGCCAGTTGGTGTTGGGAGAAGCAACTCAAAATGTTGCTCTCTCTGACTCTCGCTACGACTGAACAGGGCTTCTAAACCTGGTTCAGTGCCTAGTATGTGATACTTTGTGCTTAGACCCCTAGCTAAGCAGTAAGGAGTGAATCTGTAATTAAGTTCTACTTGAAATCCTCTCGTTCACTCCCTAAGTAGTTACAGGTTGATACCTTTAACTGTTTTCAAGTTAACAAAAAACACAAATGACTTCCAGTAGAGGATATGTAATAGAGCTGGAAGTTTGTTGAAGCCCAGCAGCTGTATTTCTGTTTTAGATTGTCACTTGCAGCTTTTTAATGCAATGATTTTAATGTTTGTTCTCCATTAAAAATAGTCACTTGTTAACAAATTAAATTAGAGGCTGATGACTATAATTTTTTGGAAGGGGAAAATGCCGGAGAACCAACTTTTCTTTTCATGACCTTACTGTTTGTTATTTATTTCACAGGTACAATGCGTGGGACTATTACAATCGTAATAGTGAGCTAAAGCAGGCCATTGACCAAATTCAGGGTGGATTCTTTTCTCCCGAAGATCCAAATTTGTACAAAGATATTGCCAATGTGCTTCTCAACCATGACAGGTAAATCGGTTGTTAGAAAGTTTAATAATGTTGACGGTGTAGTAATAGAAAAGTTGGACGGTTTCATTCGGAACATATATTAGATCAACCATGTTTTGACTGTGCTGTAAGTATAAAAAAAAAAAAATAGCTGCTCTCCATACCTGTAGTTCTGCCCTGCAAGGCTCTAGTGCAACTTTTGCCATGCGTTCTGAGTTGAGTTCCTCATTTATCCTCCTCCGTTTCCCTTCACCCTCAAGGAGAGTCCAGTTCGAATCGGCATCGGAACAGAGTTTGGTTTTCAGTGGTTCGCAGTTAGTAGGTTTAGACGGCCTCACCATCATGTTTGCCTGGTGGTCTTTCTGATCATTCGCGGAAACTGCCAATTTGGAGAGATGACTGCTTTGGTTGGAGGAGGGTAATAATTCAGTTTGGTCTTCCGTTGCATTCTTCACACGTCTTCAGTTTTCCTTTTCACTAGGTGTATCATTTTAGTGAGGCTCTCAATTGTGCCCTCTTTCAGTTGGGGGAACTGGGAGTACTTGGGGGAAAAACACTGGTGCTCATAGGCAACTGTTTAGATCCTGACATAAGTCAAATAAAGTTGTCCAGTCGTCTACCCTATGTGCTGGAGGCTGTACCGGTGTTCTGCGGAACAGGAAAGGTAGTTTCTACGTGCCGACGAAAATAATGTATTCTCATTCGTAGCATCCTTCCTCAACTGTGTTACTCTTTCGGATCCTTCCCTGCCCTGCGGCGCTTTGTAACCTGTTGTTTTGCGTCATTTCCGTTTGGAAATGCATGCAAATTTGCGTCACTTCCACCCCTACTTTCCCTCAGTTCTGCCCTCTCTACTAACCTCCACTCTTTTCTTGCCGCTGGCGCGAACGGTTGTGTGATCGGCGACGTCGTTGTTATTGAGAAAGGAAATGGCTAACAACAAAATGGCTAACAACGATAACTTCAGGTGGAACGAAATGGTGGACAACTACAAGCAAGGATGGGTGCTGCGCTTCGTGGACGGTTTCGTAAAAAGGCGGGAAAGCGACGCCCGTTGGGAAGCGAATGGCCGCTGATGATATTGAACACGAGCGAGACAATGGCAGCTCGTGTAGACAGCTCGTGGCAGCTCGTGTGGACGACGTGATTGATTAAACGCTGGCTGTGGCGATTATTGTAAGATAGTGGAAAAATAACGTGGAAATCCGTTATTTATCGTATGGCCAGGGGGCGTACGAATGGTGATAAGCCTACTAGTGCCGACACGTTGGTAGAGTGAGCGAAAATTCCACGAACTCGGTCATGAGGCGAAACCACGTGCAATATTATTATTATGATAATAATGAATACCACTTGGTGAAAAAGTGAGGCGGGCACTAGAAGCCGGCTGAGGGCCGTGCAGGGGAATAGGCTTAGGGAGTAGCAGTTATGCTAGGCTCGTTGGGAAGTTGGCCGTGAACGATGTCGGAGTTTCGACTGGCGAGTGGAAACTTATGTTAGCCGGCCGGGCCACGGAGTGGTGGGCGGTTTAGCGCATCGGAGTGGGCCTTGAACGAGAGTTCTTGTGGTGCTGACTTGGGCGTAGGCGACGGTGAAATGCGTTGCACGAGGAGAAAGTGAAAGTATTATGAGAACGAATTCCGTCTTGCGGACGAGGGGCCGGGCAGTGGTCCGAGCCGTGAATGTCGTCCGAGGGACGAAGTATGAAGTAGGCCTACCGAGCGAGGTGTGTCGTAGGCAGAGTGATACGTTGCGAAAAATATTGAATTTGGAATTGTGAGCCCCGTCGATCGGTTGGGCAAACTCGGCGGCACGGATTGGGTGAAATTCGTGTTCGCGGTCGGATCGGCAGAGTGGTCAGGAGAGGAATGGCAGCCCGAAATTAGGGCACCTGGTGTGACCGTGAGCCGATTGGTTTGGGAAATTAATTTTTGTTTGTACATGGGACGGTGGCATTGGCATTTGTATTTGTTTTTTGTTTTATTAGACCACCGGCAGGGTGGTGAACGTAGGCTGGGCGGGAATTAATTTCCGATCGTTTTTGTAATCAAAGGGAAATGACTGGCACACGTATTTGACCTCGGACGTCGGATTTATAAAATTCCGCTATACAGATCTGATGGAAGAATGGCGGGTGCGACGTTGTGAGATATATATGTCGATAAGCATAAAATTTTTTAATTTTTTTTTAATTTGGGGAGTATGCTGCCGTTGCTAGATAATGTACAGGTCTGTGCTGTGGACCGGTTCGATGTTGCTTCACCGAAGGTAGCGGGTGCAGGCGTTTCTGAGGTCGTCGTGGCTGCAACAAGGTGTGGGAGGCACCGTACTGTGCATGCGTGAAACCAAAGTGTCAACGCTAACTGTTAATGAGCTGGGTTAGCATCTTGGACACAGGCCAACCTGGTTGGGTGGTTACAGGGGACGGAATTGGTTGAACAGGTTGAAGCGTAGTCGGCTTTGGTGGTGGCATTGTCTGGGTGATCGGTGGCTTCGAGTGAGTGGCGGTGCCGCGGTCCACCACGGTGTCTAATTGCGGGGAGATGCTTCGCTAGGAGGCGAGGAAGACAGCCTTGCAGATTGATGTGAGGGAATGGTTAACAATACTAATACTGAATGCGGAATGGTTCCAAGTGCGTCTGCAGGGTGCGCGGGCAGGCAGTTTCGGACGATATGGCGTCTGGGGTGTACATCGGTCAGCGTACAGCGGAATGAGTTCCGCGCATTTGATATGCTGGTTCTGGTACTGACAGGCACATATGGGATCTGTTCTGGGGGCACTATACAGTCCGGGCGTCGGCAGGGCGACGGGTTACCTCGCCAGTGCAGGGACGAGTTTGGCGTTCGATTCTACGACTATCATCGGAGTTGATCGGGGCGTCTACGCCCGGGCAGGGTTGCCCAACAAGATTTGCTTGGCTATTCATTGCCGTATTCCCTTCATAAACAAAGGGGAGCTACCTTCAATGCCCCCAAAACGCTGACATAGCGTCACCAGACAATGCAGATCACCTTTTGTACATCAACTTATACGGTCGCGTACCTGCTACCAGGAGTTGTTTCCACGATCGTCCTCTGCCTTCTCTCTGCTATTCTTTCCGTTCCGACGATCGTCCTCGGCCTTCTCTCTGCTATTCTTTCCGTTCCGCCTGTAGATGGCTCCAGCGGCTCTCTGGGATTCCCCAACATTACGCCTTTTGGCGCGAATTTGGCTTTCTCTGTCATCGGCGGTCATTGTTACTAGCACGCATTTGCTTGCACGTTCTAACCACGTTGTCTTCTAACTTTTTACCTGTCTTCCAATATGGATCCTGTTCAGAACGACTCTTCTGACTCGCAAGATGTCCGAATAACCAAGATGTGCCTCCTCCCATGGATAAACTCGTGATCAAAGTCCACAACGGTGCCGCTACCCGGGTTTTCTTGTGCCACGACCGCATTTTGACCCCCACAAGTGTGTTAGTAATATAGGACCTGTGGCTGGTATACCAACAAGTGCTCAACGTGTAAAATTATTTTTGAGAAAGTGGCTCCTAATTCTAAGATAACCAACAACGTTCCCGCACAAGGTCCATCCAGAAGGCCCAGAAGCGGGCCCGTGACCTTTTAGATTGTCTTGCTAAGAAGGCAGCCATTGTGGGTTCTCCTTCCCAACCTAGTTCTCCCACATCGAGAAAGGTGCCCAAACACAAGACGGCTGCGGTCTGGACGACCACTCCATCTCAATCGGGACCAGCCCCTCATGTTTCTCCGCCCCGACCACCAGCGACCGATCCGCCGTCTAAGATTACCTCCCCTTCGGTAGTGTCATCGCCTTCTCAGCCATCCACCTCCCAACCTAAGTGTAAGCAGGTCGTTGGGTTGCCAACTAAAAACCATCGGCTCATATGTAATACTTTTCTGCCCGTTACGAAAAGGGCTGCTCCTTCTACCACTAAACCAAGTGACAACACTCCTCCCGCAACCGACCACGGTTAGCCAAACGCTACCACAACAACTTCGGACTCTGCTTCGCACTCGGTCTCTGGTGCCCCTTTTCCTTCATCCGAGACATTGCAAGCCGCGATTTTACACCGGCTGGAAGTCTCTCCAGGTGACCTGGCCCCTCTGGGCATAAACATCGCCTCACTTTTGGCTGCGGCACGGTTTTTTTCTGCAGACTATTCCAATCTTCGAGAGATGATACGGCTCTCTTCCACTGTGGACCTTCTTCGGGCTTCTAGCTAAACACTGGCCACAGAAGTCGACCATCTTCGGCGACGCGTCGCACACTTCAAGTCTGAACTTATCCTTGTGAAAGAAAAATTCCGCTGGCTTCACCGTTTCCACCGACCCTACCGTGGTGCATCCAACATTGCGCCAAATCTAAGACTGCCGAGCCCCATATGGCCATTCTAAACTTCTCATACCGTCGTCAATTGTTACTTGCATGAATAAATTCTTACCCATGTACTACCCAGCCTAAACGTTTTTTTTGTTTTAGATTCTTCCTCCTTGCAGATTATGAGGATTATATCAAGTGCCAAGACAGAGTTAGCGCAATGTATGCGGTAAGTAACTTTGCAAGCAAGTTAAGAAAAAGGTTTTGGCAGGTCTCAGTATAACGAACTCGTCATTCTGGACTCTGGTTCGTAACTTTCATAAATGGTTTAATTTCTAATTTTCTCATTTCATTTTCATTTTATTTTAAAAGTTGATGTTGCACAGCTAGAACAATAACTGAAGTAATTTAATGCCTGTACCATATTGCTGAATAGCTTCAAGTTTACAATCAATCTAGAAAAGGAGGGGAAAATTTTATATAGTCTTGATCAAAATTTTCTTGAAAGTAAATCTCGTAGCTGTTACAGAAACGGGATGGTTTTTGTATTCCTCTGATCATCAGTTCTGGAAGTGACTCACTTTTTAGTTACTAGAGCAAGCTCTAATTTACGTGCTTGCAAGATTTTCACTTTCCTTTAATTTGTGCGTATTTCGTTTAAACAATACTCGTGCTCAAAAAGAAAACTTGTCTGGATTCTACCATTGTTGGCCCTACCTTCAATTCCCCCCAGTATAGCCTGCAAGTAATCAGTAACTGAACATTAAAAAAAAATTACTCCCAACTCAACAGTGCAAGTTTTGTGAGGGTGCCCCGGGTACCCTGAGTAAAGCGAGCAGCAACAGCCCAGTGGTCAGCATCCTCATCTCCAAACCAAGGGAATGCTGGTTCGAATCACATGACTGACTAATAGTTAAAAAAAAAAAGTATCGAAATTAATACATACATGCAACTAAATGTTCACTACAGGTTAATTCGTTGTATTGTCGTTTGGAACAAGAATTTATGTGTAGCCCCTCTGATATTCTGAAGACGTCTGAACAAGTCGTATCTAATAACTTTGCCTTGCTGTGGATGTTCAGGCTGGGAGCCAATCAGTCGGGTGTTAGCAACTAACCACAAAATACCACTGCAATGGAGTGTAAAAATTGTCAAGAGAATTTAGGGGAATCTATTGGCTCTAAAATTAGGGTAGAAGAAGAAAATGCAGCGAAGGAGCTTTCCGCAATGTAGCTTTTGAAGCAAGCCCGACTTAGAGGATTCTTAAGACTTCAGACTGCCAGAGGAAGCAACAAGTTGCAGGCGCAGAAAATTTGACCTTCTCACGGGTTGGTTGTATCGGTTGGATGTCTTTGGCTTAGAAATGGTTGAAGTAACTAGATGTTAACGTTTCAGCGCATGTTGAAGTGAAATTCGATCATTTAGGGAATGGGGGAAATTTCTTAATGGGGATCGGGCCGCAAACGTACGTCACCAGTCGGACGCTAGAAATCCTGAAGACACCAAGTGGTCATCGTCTCGTAGTGTTTGTGGAAAAGGGCCAGGAGTAAGCAGTATATATGGAAAAAAGGCAGGAAAAAAACCTCTTAAGAGAAATCATGGGTGGGGGAAGCAACAAATGTAAAACGGCAACAGGGTAAAACGAAAAGGTTGAGTAGTTAGGGAGAGAAGATGTTGCAACGGTCACAAGGGCTCCTCGGTGTCGTGTAATACCTTTCGTGTAAGACCGTCATTCTGCTCTGTTAGGAGATGCAGAGTTATTCATGGTCAACGAGCGGTTCTTACCCGTGTTGTGGATTTCTAGAAGCACATTTTTAAAACTCTTAATTGCTAAGGGGAAAAGTTAGTGTATTTTAGAAAAGGCATTCTAAACAGAAGGGGAGCGTCCCCAGTCCATTCTCTGGAGTCACTCCAGCCGTTGGACGAGAAAATGAACCGTATCTCGGCTGATGTATTGGATGAAAACCTTTATCTGCCGTCGATATATTACAAGCTTTTTAAGGAAGTAGTTTTTTTGTTGTTGAAGGAAAAATGAAACAAGATATCTCTCTAGTGAAGCCCGCAATCTTCAACGTTGCTCTAAGCGGGCCGGGGAAGCGAATTCATTTGTGACCGTAATGTTGTTTATTCTAATATAATAATAATGCGTACATTTTGCTCAAATTACAGGCACAGTATGACTAGAAGTAAAGTTTGCAATACGAATACTTTCTTTTTTGTTTACTATTGTCATTTACATTCAAAAGTTGGAACATATGCTTTAATACCAGAGTAAGCCACTTTTAATTTTCCAGAAAACCACTGAATGGGTGAAAATGTGTATCAAGAACATCGCCACGTCGGGAAAGTTTTCCAGTGATCGGACAATTTCTGAGTACGCTAAAGAAATCTGGGGTGTACAGCCAAGCTACGAAAAGCTTCCTGACCCAAGTGAAGTTCCTCAGGGAAAGTAACTACCATTTACTACCAGGGATTCAAGTTCTTGTGAGGCTAATACCGCAAGAGCTTCTACAAAATAATCTAGTAATAAATACAACAAATCACTAAATGTATTTATTTTTGTTGTAGTGTACGGTTGTGTAAATCTTACCTCCAATAACTGTCCTACTCATGTTATTTTCTTATAAAGTTATATACGACTTTGTTGAAAATGTTAATACTGCATTAAAGATGAATAGGACGAACCGTTAAATGTTTGCAGAGTGATAGTCTTGATATGATCGGGAGTGTTGTCTAGAAGTCATACTTCTGAATATTGTGAAAATGTATACTGTAGTAGTATGTACATAAAATGCCAAGATTTGAAGCAAATTTTGTGCCATATGCACTACATTTAGTGATGTAAAAGCAATGTAAATATTCAGTACACCTTGAAGATGTTATTTCTTAGCAGCTTCACACGAAAAGTGATCCTATACCCCTTTTGTTAATTTTTTTTAAATATTGTTTTAAAATTGGGCAAAAGTAAATTCTTGTACGTTTGTGTGAAAAGTTGTAAGTTTAGATGGCCATTATGTTTTTCAAGTTAATTTCATGTGCCAATTAATATTTACTAATTAATGTGCCAGTTACTTTTTCCAGGATGTTAGAGCAAACCAGATGTTTTTCAATTAATTTTCAATCAAGTTGGCGATTTTTTTATTATACTGTGCTTTTGTTACACATCGAGCACAATGTTATTAGTAGCTTATCAGGTAGTGGGTGATTAGGAAGTAGCTTTACCTTAGTTGTTGTTGCTTGGGTGCCGTCCCCCCCCCCATATAATTGTATACAATCATGTTAAAAGTAATAAAATTTAAGTACTGATGTTTGTCGTGTTAAATTTTAAATGGTTCATAGTTTGTTGTCTTAACAAAAAACTGCCATGTCCTGGTCCGTTCACTGCCCAAAAAAAATAATAATGGCACACCTAAGTAACATTTGTTTAAAATGATGCACTGTGTAAGTAGTGTCATTGAAAAGTGGGAATTAGGTTGATTAGATGCAACTCACTTTTGCCACAAATTGTACTGCCACAAATTGTACAAGTGGCCATGATTTTTAAAGTGAAATGTTATTAGTGAAATAATATAATTGTTGAATATGAATTAATAAATAAACTGTAAGCTGTTCAAAAGTTGTCTTCATTTCAGTCTGTACTATGGCTCAGCTGATGACTGATCAATAGAGTTAATGTTTTAGAAAATTACTCTATAAAGCTTTCACTGTTTATGTTAAACATAAAATTTAAATTTAAAATCCAATGAAAATGTGTAGTGTTACTCAGTAAAAGCTTGTTCACAAAAGTCTTGTTTTCTTATTGCCGAAGCAGGAAAACATCTAAAGGAAAACATACACATGGTAACTTGTTAATTTTGCATTCTATCCGTGCAGTGCTGCATTTTCCTGGGTTTTTTTTTGGTTCTCTGTAGCCGCAAGCGTCGTAATCCGATTGCACATGCATGTGTGCAACTCTCTCTAAAATCGCTTTCGCGCGACCGATTGGTCATTCATTTTCCTCCAGCGTGTCTCCACACCACTGTGTTTCCCTGCTTTGTTCCTTTTTCCGCAGATTTCTGAGCTTTCGTCCGTCGTCCTGTTCATCCAGAAGAGGCCCAAATGGACGACCATTGTCTTTTCCCTTCCTCGTTGTGTCTGACAAATCTGATGCTGTTGATCCGTCGCTTGATATGCCACCGAACCGCCGCTTTCGTGCAAGATACTTCTAGCCGACGGCTCTGGCGAGACGTCCGCTACTTCACCTCTCCAAGCGGGCCAGACGGCCTCTTCCCCGCCAGACCTTACCGCCCTCAAGGATGAGCTTCGGACGGCCAAAGCCAACTGCTGCCAGCTTAAATGACAATTCAAGATTGCTACTTCCGATGGCTTCAACGAGCGCTGCTCGCCACAATCACCAATGGATTTATCCTCGCTTTCGTCCCGACAGCCTCACCAAGCCATCACTGGGAGTGAAGTACACCGTCTCATCGAGCGTGATCGGCACGACTTTGAGTTCGCCAACCGGTGCTTCATCCTCCCCCGTCCATATCCAAATCAATGAAAGCTTGCCAACAGTCACAAATGCTCCGCATCATCTACCCACCATGGATCCAAAAGACACTGCCCGAACGACAATGCCCGTTGTCCACCAAAGGCTACCGCTGAGCTTTCGTCTCAATCTCGCTTTCCACATGAGGACAAAAATGACTTGGACTCCACCTCGGTGTTACACCGACAACTGCATGATGATGCCGCTTCTGTCCCACCGCTCCCCACAGCGGCCTCAAAGCAAATGGATCGGCACATTCATTTTCCCGATGACCCCGCTTCCGACGATCCATCATCCCGCTTGCCGACAGTCTCAAAACGATGGAGGACATAGTTCCTGATTTTCTTTATCAAGCCATCTCTTTCGTCAGATGGTCCTGTAATCAATCGTGGTCTAACAAAAGGCTACGGTTTTGGCCTGCTGGATTACAACGCCAAAACCCGTGCTCTACTTGGTCAATCGACTACGCTGTTGAATTGCCTTCTTCTCAACAGTGGCGTCATCTTGGGGTGAGGAGAGCCAATAGAGCTCGATAAGGATCCGCCTCCACCCAGACCTGGACGGGAGTCCTGCTTCTTCAAAGCCTTTGGCGATGGCTCAACAAACACTAAGAATTTCGGCACTTATTCCCAATGTGAATTTTTATCTGCTGATGTCATGTTGGATTTTGAACAACCCTTTCGTTGCCACAGAAAGCTGAAATTCCAATGCAGGTTTTATTCGATGACATGCCTCTGTCACGGCTTGCGTGCTGTCTCACAAGCGATGTATTAAATACATCCGTAAATGCCCTGTGCGAGAAGATTTTGTCCAATCCGACTCCCGATCACATCAAACGACTTTCCAAGCTTATCTCCCAGTTGTTCAGAAATCGTGCTTCGCCTCGTACCATTCGTTAAATTGGGTGGGCCACTTTATAACAACATCCTGCTTCTCCGAAACATCGCTCTCAACACGGTTCCAAATTTAAACAATTCCACCAAATATCAGCTACAGAACCTGCCGATACATTAAACGGACACGCTCTTTCGTGGCTTAATCCCGAGTCTTGCTCCGCACCTCGATGCTTATGAAAGCCGAAGCCAAACAAACCGTTGAAACCTTCTTTCATGCAAAGCAGGCCTCTCTCGAACCAAAGGAACGGCGACAACTGGAACTCCATTCAAACTACTTCCACAAGTTCTGGAAAAGATAAAACAATCCCCAGGTCTATTCCTTCTGATAGCTCCAAATTGGCCATTAGCAGCGTGGTTCCCTTAACTTCTAAACCTCACAGTCGACTCCAAGAAGTCTTCCTCAGACACATGATCCTTTACCACAACAGTAAGGGACCAAGTTCCACCCAAACACCAACGCCCTACAACTTCACAGGTGGCTACTATCGTCAAACTCATAAAAAAGATAGGGGTTCGTGAAGAGCAAGCAACTCTCATCGCCAGCAAAGCCATCAGAAATTCAACAAACAAGATCTATGATAGCCACTGGTCAAAATGGTTTCATTGGTGTAACCAAGAACCTAACCCCTATAAATTCTTGGTGTAACCGAAGGAAAATTAATCCAATCAATCCCCCTATTGGTAAACTCTTGAAGTTTCTCAAAGATTTCTTCCAAGAAGGATTAAAAGGCTCCACTATACTCGTTTGCCGCTCCGCTTTAAACTCCGCATTTAAAGCTGCAGGCAATATGAACCTTCTCGATGATTATCGAATCACTTCTCTCATAGAGTCCTTCGAAATGGAACGTCCTGCAACTAGACTGGGACGTTTCAATTGTACTCCAATCCCTGACGAAAGCTCCTTACGAACCAATGCAAAACTGTTCACTTCACTTGCTAACCCGGAAAACAGTCTTCATATTGACCCTTGCAGCAAGCCTGCGATGCAGCAAAATCCAAGCCTTATTGGGTGACCCAGCCTACTGTGTCTTAGCACCTGACAACTCGTCCGTAACTCTTAACACCCAGCGCCGATTTTAGAGCCAAAAACCTGCAAATGTTCGAAATCTATCGTCATCCCGGCATTAACAAATATAATAAATCTGAATGCCTCCTATGTCCAGTACGTGCACTACATTTCTACTTAGTAAGAACTGAAAACACTGCCCTACGGAAGGCAGAAACCAACTTTTTCTATCAGTTGAGAAAAATTTCAGCAAAACTATGGTGGCAACCATCGCACAATTGATCAGGAAAACCATCCTCAGTGCTTACGAAGACCAAAACATAAGCTGCGCTGACAAACGGCATAAGAGTGACAGGGCACAAAACGACAATAGCCACGTCATGGGCACGCCACAACTTTGTTCCTGTTCAAGACATCCTGACAGCTGCTTCATGGCGAAGTACTTCCGTCTTAACATCACACTACCTCAGATATGGACTACACCGTCTCGGCCCTTTGTTACAGCCAGATGTGTCGTCAACACCCCCTTACGCTCTCAGATGTTGAAGCAAGTCCACTATCAAGAGGGAAGCAAGACCCTCATCGCTCTAAACAAACGGTCCGCCCAGCTCTGCAACCCAACTGCGCAGCCCTTCTTATAAATGGAGCTCACTCGAAAGCATTGGCATCTATTGTTCTCAAGGCGGCCTGTTGAACAGTCGCCTTTACCTTGTTCCCGACTAGCGCATTCGTTCAGAGTGCGCTCAATTTCATTCGTCCTGACCTCCTTTGGATTTTTCTGTCATTCTTCAACCGTTTTGGGCCTCAACTTCATCCGACGTCAGGCGTCGTCCCTGCCGCCACTTCCACTTGGCCTCTTTCCGTTACCTGCTCCGGGATTTTCCCTGCCTACCGCAGCGCCACCGCTTTGCTATAGCATCTGTGCCGACCGCTGTGCCACCACCTCAATGAACTTGGCATTCGCATTCATGCCATTGCCATTGAAGTAATGAAAAGAAGAAAACCAAGGGGGCAGATGCATTCATGCCATTGTCTTTGATGCAAAGAAGAGAAGAAAACCAAGGAGGAAGATTCCACCACCTGCAGCTCCACCTGAAGGGAGTTGTCATTTGTGCATTCATGCCATTGTCTTTGATGTAATGAAGAGAAGAAACACCAAGAGGCAGATTCCCACCTGCGCCACCATCTCAAGGGAGTTGGTATTTGTGCATTCGTGCCATTGTCTTCGTCTGACAACACCTGCAAGCTGCATCACACGCAACTGAGCAAGAAACGATCGCCTCCCCCACCCCCCCACTTGATGTAATGTAGAGGTGAAACCAAGGACGAACATTCTCCTCTCCCCCTGCGCCACCACTTCAATGAATCTAGCATTCGTGCATTTGTCCAATACGGCCGCACCTGGTTATGACTTCGCATGTTAACTGGGCACGTGTCGATAATCTTCCTTATGCACCTGGTGTTAAAACAAGAAAAAAACACCATCGAAACCGGCAACTTTCCGTTCCACTCCTCCGCCTCACGACCGTACCTTGGTATGGTCCTTGGCCCCTTTTCTGGTCTTCAGGTGCACGTACTGGACAACAACACACTGCTACATGCACTCCATCTCACAGCCGTAACTTGGCACAGCCTGTGGCCTTCGGCACTCTGGTCACTCGGGCCTTCCGAACGTAACCTGGCACGTTCTGGTCACTGCCACCAACCACTGGCCAGTCTCAACTGTAACCTAGCACATGAGATACAGCCGATGGATGTCCACCCGCACTCTGATCGTAACATGGCACGATCGGACCTGACCAACCAGTCGGATGTGGAATCTTAACATGACACGATAACACCCACTTTGACCACTCGTGCGACAACGCTCCCCCACAAGCCTAACCATTGGCAACCGCTACGGCTAATTAACACTTCACCCCGGCTGACGGGCTCATCGCCTTGTGGCACCACGGTAGATCCTCCCGGACCCATTCAACACACTTCAACCTCCAGCCCTTGTCTCGTCTCGATCGTAACCTGTGACGAGACACCGTCCTGCCTCTAGATCCTCACCTGTCTCCAGCGTAACTTGGCACGCAAAGAGACACACGTTCGAGTAATGTCTTCCACACATTGATTGGTTCAACCATGGCGCCTTGTCTCTACCGTAACCTGGCAGGTGACGAGACACACAACCCCGAGGGACTCGCCTTGTTTCGAGCGTAACTAGGCACTT